>NW_026847882.1:23961164-23974491 GCF_025583915.1 Anolis sagrei ordinatus
ATACTCCTCTTACATATGTGGTTTGGCCCCGTCTCACCTTTTGGTCTGTACATTTTCTAACAATCTCTACTTCGTTCGTTTGATGATTAGGCTCTCACTGTCCCGGCTACTTCCACCTGTGAGGAGTTTGTGTATATAGTAATACTAGTTGGATGTAAATGACCAGTATCTATTGGAAGTAAGTAAATAATACACTGTAATAATACGGACTAATAGTAATAATAATCAATGTAATAATAATAATAATAATAATAATAACAAACAACAAAGTAAAATAATAAATAACATTGACTCGAGTATAAGCCGGGGAAGACTTTTTCAGCCTAAAAAAGGACTGAAAAACTAGGCTTATACTCGAGTATATACAGTATTTATTTCAGATATTTGTATCCCCGCCCTTCCCCCCCCCCCCCCCCCCCGGGGGAACTCAGGATGGCTTTCCACGTGTGTTAACGTCTTATTTGTTAGATAGAAATGGCACAGCATTTCTAACCATGGAAAAAGTACTGTTTGATGAACATGTGAAATATTGATAGCACCTGGGTATGACTGTGAATGTCATGATGCAATACCTAAGGCAGTGGTTCTCAACCTGGGGTCCCCAGATGTTTTTGGCCTACAACTCCCAGAAATCCCAGCCAGCTTACCAGCTGTTAGGATTTCTGGGAGTTGAAAGCCAAAAACATCTGGGGACCCCAGGTTGAGAACCACTGACCTAAGGGAATGTGGTAATGGCTGAGTTATAACCCTGTGATGGTTATTGCAAAGGGGTTGCATCAGCCAGTGTCCCTTACTGATGACCTATCAGCAGGTAGCTATATAAGGAGGGTGAAAGAATCCATCTTTCTCTCTCCTGTGCGACTCAGTGTGTGTTCTGGTACGGCTGTACCAGGAGCTCCACGTTTATTTGCTTTGTATTAAATGTTTGCTTGCAGTCCAAGGTTCCTGGGATTCTGCAGATAGGTGGCTTCCTTTGGTTGCAGTCGTAGGGCAAGTCACCTGTCCATCATTGTTAAGTTTTGGTCCCGCCCCTTGCTCAGGGCAATTGGGAAGGGAAGGGAGCCATTTTTTAGTTAGTCTCAGCAAGGAAAGCCAATGTACAGGACGTGTGTAAGCTTCCCCTGTACGAAAGCTTCAGCCCCTAAGAATTTCCGGGGAGAACAGTTTTAAGATTCTCCAAAGACTTTCCAGGGAAACAACCCTAAAGACCAAAGAACTCCAGCTGGAGAACATCTAAGCCTTTAGTGGTAGGTCCAGGAAAAAGGGGACTTTCCTTTTAAGTAAAGAATAAGTTATTGAAGACAGTTGCCTGTCCTTCGTGGGCAAGTTTAGGAAGCCACCAGTTGCATAAAAGCCTGGAATCATTTGTTTAACTTTACTGAAGACAAGAGAAGTTTCTGTTTGATTGTTCATTAATAAAAGATTTTGTTATACTTCACAAGCCATCTAAAGACTATTTGTGGTGGAAAACCTCTGAGAACTTCTCTTTGGGCCCCCTGGCTTCCCGTTGGGCAAAGGTTGCACGTCCTGTTCGAAAGGAAATTCTTTACAGGCCCAGCGCGCAACAGAACAGTATGCTGTATACGACTATTTGATTACTCTGTTTGCAAGTACAAGGAAAGTGGATCTGTGAATCCTGTTTGTACATTCATATATATTGCAATAGTGAAGATTGAAGTCTCTGGATATTTTGGATGAAAACCTGAATCCATGAGTTTGCTAAACAGTGTGTGTAGATAAGGTCAGAAGCTGGCAGTTGGACTCTGCTGATAGATGGGTTGAAGCATGATTTTGCTGTGAAAGGACTCTACTGCATTTTGCTTGCTTCTGGGACACTTGCTATCCAACTTGCAGTGGTTCAGGGAGGTTGTGATTTGGAAACTATAAATCACTTCACATACCAGAATCCCGCAACATTATTTAGAGTGCATGCCTTACAGCAGGGATCAGAGCAGAGGTATAAACAGCCTAAACTAGTGAATCCACTTTGCCTACCTGGTGCAGCACTCCATCCTGTCTGTGTAGCAGTTGCATCCTATACAGTGAGCTGTGTTCCAAGAATCGCCCACGGGGTGCTTGCTCCCATCGTACACATCGGTGCACACAGGCTCCTCCAGTTTACCTAGGGATTAAACGCACCCATTGGCTTTACTTTCAATAGTTCCATAACTTGTGTTAGAAATGTGGCCTGGCCATGGCCAACATTTCCAGAAAGGACTTTATCTGTGATAAAATATGACGTTTTGTTTGAATGAAATTGCTTGGAAAGTGTATGGTTGGGGTCTACAGAAGCTAAAGATGCCATCCTAAGAAATGAGGCCTGGAAAACTACAAAAGAAGATGAAGAATTCATGAATCTACGGATGTGAGAGCTGGACCTTAGGGAAGGCTGAGCGAAGGAAGAGATATGCTTTTGAACTGTGGTGTTGAAGAAAAGTTCTGAGAGTGCCTTGGACTGCGAGAAGATCCAACCAGTCCATCCTCCAGGAAATAAAGCCCGACTGCTCATTGGAGGGAAGGATACTAGAGACAAAGTTGAAGTACTTTGGCCACATCATGTGGAGACAGCAAAGCCTAGAGAAGACAATTATGCTGGAGAAAGTGGAAGGCAAAAGGAAGAGGGGCCAACCAAGGGCAAGATGGATGGATGGCATCTTTGAAGCAACTGGACTGACCTTGAAGGAGCTGGGGGTGGTGACGGCCAACAGGGAGCTCTGACGTGGGCTGGTCCATGAGGTCACGAAGAGTCAGAGACGACTGAACGAATGAACAACAACAACAAATTAAAAGTTGCTGATGAGAACTGCTGACATGGCTGATTAGCAACAGTGATTAACTCTTGGGGAGAAACACCATGTTTACATTACCAGAGACAAGGAATCTTTTAAGTTAAGGAAGCAAACACAATGCTCCTAAAAAAGGATAATGAATGATCAATTAAGGAAGAAAAGCCTACATCTGTCTGGCAAAACAACTTGTCAATCTTTTACAAGACAACTTAAACAACAGCAAAATATTGTTATATAAGAGACCTTTTTATTGTCCAAAAATGTGGTAGACAGGAGGAGTCTGGTCACCCGCTGCTCTTCTCCAAGGGACGGAGAGAGATGGTGTATTCGCAGAATGGCAGATTTCTGGAACATGGCCATACAGCCAGGAAAACTCACAGCAACCCAGCCATGAAAGCCCTCGACAACACAGTCTGACATACCTTTGGCTGTCTTCTCCAGGAGAAGGAAGAAGGGATGGTAACATATGCATGTAGGCTTGAATGCTTATGTGTGTAAACTATAATTCCCCTTGTTTGTGTACCAAATGCAGCTATAGTCCATGTGTCTCTGGGAGATGAGACAAAAGGCCTTGCAAAACTGTAACTCCCAATATTCCATAGCATGCAACTATGACAGTTCAAGAGGGATCAAGTTGCAGTTATTCTACAATGCAGATGGAGCAGGTACGGGCAAACTTTGGCCCTCCAAGTGTTTTGGATTTCAACTCCCACCATTCTTAACAGCCGTTAGACTGTTAGGAATGGTGGAAGTTGGAGTCTAAAACACCTGGAGGGCCAAAGTTTGCCCATGCCTGCCCTAGAAGGAAATAGCAAGCATGACCACCTTACCGTCTTTGATCACCACTTCATTCAGCTTTCTAAAGCAGGCTCCATGGCACACAGCCACCGCGATGCAGAGGACACCCAGCCGGAAAAGAATGTTCTGAAATAGAGGCACCAGGGATAAAGCATAGAAAGCATATTACAGAGTTTCCTTGGCAACATTTGTTTGCATTGCTTTGACGTTGAGAAAGTGTGACTTAAATCAAGATTTTCCCATAACATTAGAGGGGTGGTGCTCATTTTGGTTTCTAAGCCGAAGAGCCGGCGTTGTCCGTAGATGCCTCCAATGTCATGTGGCTGGCATGACTGCATGGAGCACTGTTACCTTCTCACAGAAGTGGTACCTATTGATCTACTCACATTTGCATGTTTCCAAACTGCTAGGTTGGCAGAAGCTGGGCCTAACAGTGAGAGCTCACCCTGCTCTCTGGATTCGAACCACTGACCTTTCAGTCAACAAGCTCAGCAGCTCAGGGCTTTAACAGGAGAGGGAGAAGGAGAAGGAGGAGGAGGAGGAGGAGGAGGAGGAGGAGGAGAAGGAGAAGGAGAAGGAGAAGGAGGAGGAGGAGGAGGAGGAGGAGGAGGAGGAGGAGGAGGAGGAGGAAGGAGGAGGAGGAGGAGGAGGAGGAGGAGGAGGAGGAGAAGGAGGAGGAGAAGGAGAAGAAAATATACTGCTGGCATCATAAACTGGACGCAGGCAGAACTGGACAATTTGGACAGAAAAACAAGAAAACTCGTGACCATTCATAATTTCACTACATCCTCGCAGTGATGTTGACCGGCTCTATCTGCCTAGACAGTGCTTCTCAACCTGGGGTCCCCAGATGTTTTTGGCCTTAAACTCCCAGAAATCCTAAGAGCTGGTAAACTGGCTGGGATTTGTAGGCCAAAAACATCTGGGGACCCCAGGTTGAAAACCACTGGAAGGTCTGGTGGCAGAGGACTTTTACAAATAAAACAAGCAGTTGAAGAAGAAAAACTGGCAGAATATATCAAGGAAAGCCAAGAATCTGCTCTAATTGAAGTCAATAATTGGAAACTTCTCAAAGCACAGCAGACAAAGAATCAGTACAAGAAAACTGCACTACAAACCAGAACTGACAGCAGACACATCAAAGCATAGCATGGGCAGTTCCTTGACAAAATTGAAGGAAACGTTGAGAAGGAGAAGACCTGGTGATGGCTCACCAATGGAACCCTGAAGAAGGAGGCAGAAGGCCAGGAGCAAGCCATCAGAACCAATGCAATTAAGGCCAGGATTGAAAAATCAGCTGATAACCCAAAATGCAGACTGGGTTATTTGGAAGTGTAGACTCATATAATCCAGTTCAAAACTTTGATAATCTGGATTATATGGCAGTGTACGTAGATGCATATAATCCAATTCAGATCAGATAATCCGGATTCAGAAACTGGATTATATGGGCCCTTCTACACTGCCATATAATCCAGAATATCAAGGCAAGGAATAGTTGGAAATGGTTTTGCCAGTTCCTTCCTGTGACATACTGCTTATACTGTAGTACCGTACATGGTCTTGCATTGAAGACCGTGCTTAGCTCTTAAGATCAGACAAAATCTGCTGCCTTTCAGGTGCCACTAATAAACTGATTCTACACTGCCATGTAATGCAGTTTGGTCTTCATTACATGGTCAATGCAGAACTATAGAATGCCATTTGGACTGCATTGCATTATATCAGTGGTTCTCAACCTTTCTAACACCGGGACCCCTAAATATGGTTCCTCATATTTCCCCCAACCATAAAATTATTTCCATTGCTCCTTTATAACTGTAATTTTGCTACTGTTACAAATTGTAATGTAAATATCTGATATGAAGGATGTGTTTTCATTGTTACAAATTCAACGTAATTAAAACATCATGATTAATCAGAAAAATATGTTTGGGGGAGTATGGGAAACAGATGATGGGATTTGCAGTACCTTCAGTTGATTCAGCGCTGACTTCTACAGACCACTGAGACCTCCACACAGAACTCCCATGTCAAACAAAAAATACTGGAGGGGTTTGGGAGGAATAGACAGAGAGAGAGAGAGAGAGAGAGGCAGACAAGGCAGGCTTTGCGCAAGGCCAGGCCTCACGCGGAGGACCCCTTGCCTACCCTGCGCCCTCGCCGGATGGCGAGAGTGCGAGACAGGTGAGGCGGGCTTTGTGTGAGGCCAGGTCTTGCGTGGAGGACCCCTCGCCTGGCCCATGCCCTTGGGGCAGGGCCAACAGAAATGGCCAGGCAACCCCCCTGGGGGTTGCGACCCCCGGGTTGAGAACCGCAGCATTATATGATCAGTGCAGAACCACAGAATGTCATTTGGATGGCATTGCATTGCATGGTCAATGCAGAATCATAGAATTCCATTTGGACTGCACTGCATTATATGGTCACTGCATTGACTTCGTTACACAGTTCTGCACTCTGAAAAGAAGTGACTATCCAAATTGGATAGTACTATTGGATAGTACTATTGGATAGTAGTACCTAGAGTAGACCCGTTGACTTTAATTCGGGCTGGCAAGAAGATTGAGGTCTCTAGATTCCACCCTTCTCCAGGTAAATGTGTATGTTTTTAATACAGTTGATATATATTTATTTTTCGCTTGGTGTTGTTGTTGTTCATTCGTTCAGTCATTTCCGACTCTTCGTGACTTCACTTGTTAACGAAAGTAAATTGTGTGGCTACAAGTAGTAAAGGAATAAGGTCTGGATGCTGTGTAGTTAACAAAGCTATGGGTCAGAGAATGAAAGAGATATTCAGTAAGATTGGAAAAGTTGCTTTGGGACTATAACTCCCAGTATTTCCTTTGTCTATATGCATTTACATGTCTCATTGTTCTATGCTGGCTGGGAGAGGAATCTCCAAAGTACTGTATATACTTGAGTATAAGCCTAGTTTTTCAGTCTTTTTTTTAGGTTGAAAAAGTATCCCCCGGCTTATACTCGAGTCAATGTTATTTATTATTTAACTTTGTTGTTATTATAATTATTAGATTTATTATTTTATTATTGTTATTACATTTATTATTTTATTATTGTTATTACATTTATTATTTTATTATTGTTATTACATTTATTATTTTACTCTATTATTGTTATTGTTACATTTATTATTTTACTCTATTATTATTTTACTCTATTATTATTGGAGGACATGTAAGCATATTTACATTGAAGAAGGTTAGAATAATGGTTTACATGTCCGAATGGATTCTCCCCTGTGAACCATCAAGGTTGTTAAGATCTTCTGGAGGGGCCCTGCTCTCGGTCCCATCACCCTCGCAATCGCGTCTGGTGGGGACAAGGGACAGGGCCTTCTCAGTGGTGGCCCCTCGGCTCTGGAACTCTCTCCCATTGGAGATTAGAACTGTGCCTTCCCTCCTGGCCTTTAGAAAGTTGGTGAAAACCTGGCTCTGGAATCTGTCATTTGATGAGTGAGTCAATAACTCTTGATCACACGGACGAATGGGGATGAATAGTGATTTGAT
Source organism: Anolis sagrei ordinatus (assembly GCF_025583915.1). Taxonomy (NCBI): domain Eukaryota; kingdom Metazoa; phylum Chordata; class Lepidosauria; order Squamata; family Anolidae; genus Anolis; species Anolis sagrei. Next base: position 23,968,279 of record NW_026847882.1, read on the forward strand.
TCGGACGACTTGGCCTTATGTAATTATATGATTGTGTTTTAATGCGTTTTATATCAGTGTATTATTGGATGTGTTGTTTTAAACTATTGTGTATGAATTCCTCGGTTGTAAACCGGCCTGAGTCCCTCGTTGGAGGTGAGAAGACCGGTATATAAAAGCTCTAAATAAATAAATGTTCAAGGTGGGAGAAAGAACTCTTGTCCCTTGAAGTAGGTGTGAATGTTTCAATTGGCCACTTTGATTAACATTTAATGGCCTAGCAGTGTCAAGTCCTGGCTTCTTACTGCCTGGGGGAATCCTTTGTTGGCCATTCCATTGGCCTCCAACATACAAGAGTTCTTTCTCCCTCCCTGGACATTATTCCACAGAAAAATAAATCCCACTTGCCTAGTTTACAAAAGACTTCACAACCTCTGACGATGCCTGCCATAGATGTGGGTGAAACGTCAGGAGAGAATGCTTCTGGAACATGGCCAGACAGCCTGGAAAACTCACAACACCCCAGCAATAATAATAATAATAATAATAATAATAATAATAATAATAATTTTCAGATCTGGTTCAAATCAAACCAGGTTGCAAAATTATTACTTTACTTACCATTTTGGTTTCTTGGATTTGGGAAAGCAGACTTTCCCCGAACGGATCTTGACAACCAGGAGAGAGCTTTCTTGGCTGCTTTGGTGGAGAATGTCTCCCCTCAATTTATAGAGCCGAGAAGAGGAAAAGGAGAGGAGGACACCTCCCCGTGACAGTCGTGTTCAGGCCCAATGAACGTGACACAGAGGCACAAAGGCGGTTGGGAAAGACATGTTTGCTCTGGACTTCGCTGGTATTTGATTTGTACATTGATACCTGTGATAAGCGAGTGGCTCTTGTGGCTTCCAAAGAAATATGTCGACAGATAGGGACCCACAGCAAATCAGAGAAGATTTACCTATGATGCACCCATCACATTTCACAATTGGGACATCTATCTCCACTGCAGACAGAATAGGAAACCTTGGCATCTCCTACAACATCTCAGTGTTAGACTTTTAGGCATGTAGGAAAATTATATATCGTGTTTCTCAACCTTCCTAATGCCGTGACCCCTTAATACAGTTCTTCATGTAGTGATGACCTTCAACCACAAAATTATTTTTGTCGCTATCTCAGACCTGTCATTTTGCTACTCTTATGAATCACTATGTAAATATCTGATATGCAGGATGTATTTGGTGACACCCAACCACAAAATTATTTTCGTCGCTATCTCAGAACTGCCATTTTGCTACTCTTATGAATCACTATGTAAATATCTGATATGCAGGATGTATTTTCATTCACTGGACCAAATTTGACACAAATACCTGATACGCCCAAATTTGAATACTGGTGGGGTTGGGGGGGGGGATTGATTTTGTCATTTGGGAAATGTAGTTGCTGGGATATATAGTTCGCCTACTATCAAAGAGCATCCTGAACTCCACCAGCGATGGCATTGAACCAAACTTGGCACACAGAACTCCCATGACCAACAGAAAGTACAGGAAGAGTTTGGTGGGCACTGGTCTTGAGTTTGGGAGTTGTAGTTTACCTACATCCAGAGAGCACTGTTGACTCAATGATAGATTTGGACCAAACTTGGCACGAATACTCAATATGCCCAAATGTGAACACTGGTGGAGTTTGGGGGAAATAGAGCTTGACATTTGGGAGTTGTGGTTGCTGGGATTTATAATTCACCTACAATCAAAGAACAATTTGAACCCTACCAACGATAGAATTGGACCAAACTTCCCACACTGGGGTGTGGGTTGGAATGGGTTTCATTGGGGTGGAGGTTTAGTAGATGTAAAAGGGAAAAGGAAGAGAAGCCCTCAGTAACGTACTTTATTAATAAGTAGCCATCCCCTGCCACGTGTTGCTGTGGCCCACATGGGGGTTCTGTGTGGGAGGTTTGCCCTTATTCTATTGTTGGTGGAGTTCAGAATGCTCTGTGATTGTAGGTGAACTATAAATCCCAGCAACTACAACTCCCAAATGTCAAGATTCTATTTTCCCCAAACTCCATCAGTGTTCACATTTGGGCATATTGATTATTCGTGTAGAGTTTGGTCCCGATCCATCATTGTTTGAGTCCACAGTGATCTCTGGATGTAGGTGAACTCAAGGTAACTACCCACAAACCTTTACAGTATTTTCTGAGTGACGAGTTTGGTTCAATTCCATCACTGGAGGAGTTCAGAATGCTCTTTGATTGTAGGTGAACTATACATCCCAGCAACTACAACTCCCAAATGACAAAATAACCGCCCCCCCCCCAACCTACCCAGTATTCAAATGTGGGCGTATCGGGTATTTGTGCTAAATTTGGCCCAGTGAATGAAAATACATCTTGCATATTAGATATTTACATTACGATTCATAACAGTAGCAAAATCACAGTTATGAAGTAGCAATGAAATGGTTGGGGGTCACCACAACACGAGGATCACGGCATTAAGAAGGTTGAGAATCACTGTTGTATGGGAATAAATGCAAGAATTTTGTTCAAGGAAGAGGACATTTTTGGAGATGTTTAGTACCAAAATATCCTGGGCTCAACCTTGAGATGTACGGATAAAGCTCCATCAACCACTCGGAGGGTCATTTGTGTCCCAACCCAAGTCTAAACCTGCAGCCAACCCTCCACATTTGCTACGGTTAGGGGTAGTGGAACACCCAGAGGCAGCCCTAGGTAATTTTCAACGGAAAGCAAACAGTATTTTGCCCCCCCCCAACCAATCACTGATACATATTTTCTGTTCGTCATGGGAGTTCTGTGTGCCATATTTGGTTCAATTCCATCATTGGTGGAGTTCAGAATGCTCTTTGATTGTAGGTGAACTATACATCCCAGTAACTACAACTCGCATATGTCAAGGTCTATTTTCCCCCAAGAGCGCCTCAAGAGCGCCCCTGGGCAAAGTCAACTATACTGCAAATGCTTACTTTGCATAATGGTTGAGCCGCCCCTGGGAACACCATTAAATTAAAACAACTCTTTATTTTTTTCAACTTGAGAGAAATCTCTAAGAATTTCTAGGTCTTCCAACCTGACTCTGATCAACTTGTGTTGTAAGCTGGCTACCAAATTGCATTGGAGGACATAAAGATTCCTAGAGAAGTCTCTTGCTTTCAGTCAAGAATCCATTGAAAAGTTCCTTTCTGTGAAATGCTATGGTCTTTGAAGCGAAAAACCAAAAAAGACAAGAGTCCATTTTAGATGCAGAGGGTCATTTATTTATTTGCTCCCCATTCATTTAAAGGGTTCCTGGCCTTCTTCAAAACATGGTTCTGATGGATTCGCCTCCTTATAGAACTTATATTTGCATGTTGTTTCATCGACCACTGCTACACATCCTTGAACATGCGCAACGCCACCGTATCTAAAAATAAGAAGCAGAAGAAGAAGGTATCCACTGACATGGGTTTTTAGACTTGCAAAGAGAAGAAGAGTGAGGTGCAGCTCCGTCATACCTAGATCTAGAAGAGCAGAAGCAGTTGGGATGAGGTGGTTCATCTCCATTCCGCTCAGGCTCAGAAGTGCATGAAAAAAACCACCCTCTAAGGCCAGGGCAGTGGCAGTTGGAATGGAGAAAGGGGCTCCCATCTGGTTCTAGGTCTAAGGCATGATAGGAGCACCATCCTCTATCCCAACTGCCACTACCCTGGCCTTGGAGGGAGAGAAGAGGAGGCAGGCAGAGCTCCATCATGACTTGAAGCAGATGAAACATCCTCCCTCCTCTCCAACTGCCACTGCCTTGGCTTCGAAGGAAGAGGAAGCAGGTGAAGCTTCATCATGCCTAGGTCCAGAAGCAAAGGCCTCCATCCATCCCAGCTGTCACTGCCCTGGCCTTGGAAGGAGAGAAGAAGAGATAGAGCTCTATTATGTCTAAGTCCTCCATCCCAACTGCCACTGCCCTGTCATTGAAGGGAGAGGATCGTGATATCATAGAAGATGTAGCCACAGCTCCATTTTCCCTATTCCTTGAAGCAGAAAAAGCTCCTTCCTCATCCCAACTGCCACTGCCTTGGCGTTGGACTGAAGAGAAGAAAGAGCAAACACAGCCCCATCATGCCTAGAAGCAGGTGGAAGCCCCTCCTGCAATCCCAACTGCCACTGCCCTGGCCTTGGAGGAAGAAAGGCAGCCATTCCCTTTTATTTATTTATTTATTTCAGATATTTGTACCCCACCCTTCTCAATCCCTCCCCAAAGGGGAGGCGCTCAGGGTGGCTTTCCATGTGTGTTACGTCTTATTTGTTAGATAGAAATCGCACAGCATTCCTAATCATGAAAAAATACTGTTTGATGAACATGTGAAATATTGGTAGCACCTGGGTATGACTGTGAATGTATGGTATGACCCGCTCATTGTTATTTTATTGTGTATGATTTTGCTGTAGCCCTTTTTTTTTTGTACTCATATGTTGTATTTTATTGTGTTGCTATTGTGTTTTGGTTTTATTTTATTGTAAAATGCTGTTGGGTTTGGCCTCATGTAAGCCGCCCCGAGTCCCCATTGGGGAGATTGTGGTGGGGTATTAAATAAAGATTATTATTATTGTTATTGTTATTAATGTCATGATGCAATACCTAAGGCAATGTGGTAATGGCTGAGTTATAACCCTGTGATGGTTATTGCAACGGGGTTGTATCAACCAGTGTCCCTTACTGATGACCTATCAGCAGGTGAAATAATCCATCTTTCTCTCTCCTGTGTGACTCAGTGTGAGTATCTGCCTATGCTGTATATTAGGCTTGGGCGGTTTCGTTCGTTAATTTCGTAATTCGTTATTAATTCGTATTTAAATTAGCTTACGATCCGATATTGAGCCGTGCAGGAATAGTGTGAGGAGTAAATTAGTTTCGAAACAATTTTTTCAATTTTCAATTATTTCGTTGTTATTTCGTAATTATTTCGTTGTTATTCATTATTTCTTAATTATTTTCGCATGTCTGGTGCAAGTTTTATAGTTGTTGTTTGTTTTATCACACCAACAGTCAACAACAGAGGGAGAGGGAAGCTTCAGAAGTTCCCCCTGTCCCATTTGGAGGTTTTTTTAGCATATTGCGCAATCGCGTCCGCCATTAACGAATTGATTCGTAATTATACGAAATTTCGTATATTTCGAAATTTTTAAAAGGAAAATTTTGGAATTCTTTAAAAAAACGAAACGCGATGGACCCCTAAAAACGAAACGAGTTTAGAAACAATTTTTTCCGTTGTTACCCAAGCCTACTGTATATGACTTTTTGATGACTGACTGTTTTCAAATACAAGGAAAGTGGATCTGTGAATCCTGTTTGTACGTTCATATATATTGCAACAGTGAAGAGTGAAGTCTCTGGATATTTTGGATGAAAACCTGAATCCATGAGTTTGCTAAACAGTGTGTGTAGATAAGGTCAGAAGCTGGCAGTTGGACTCTGCTGATAGATGGGTTGAAGCATGATTTTGCTGTGAAAGGACTCTACTGCATTTTGCTTGCTTCTGGGACACTTGCTATCCAACTTGCAGTGGTTCAGGGAGTTGTTATTTGGAAACTATAAATCACTTCACATACCAGAATCCCGCAGCATTATTTAGAGTGCATGCCTTACAGCAGGGATCAGAGCAGAGGTATAAATAGCCTAAACTAGTGAATCCACTTTGCCTACCTGGCGCAGCACTGCATCCCGTCTGTGTAGCAGTTGCATTCCATACATTCAGCTGTGTTCCAAGAATCCCCCACGGGGTGCTTGCTCTTATCATATACATCGGTGCACACAGGCTCCTCCAGTTTACCTAGGGATTAAAAGCACCCATTGGCTTTACTTTCAATAATGCCATAACTTGTGTTAGAAGTTAGAGTTGGAGTCTAAAACACCTGGAGAGCCAAAGTTTGCCCATGCCTGCCCTAGAAGGAAATAGTATGCTTGACCACCTTACCGTCTTTGATCACCGCTTTATGCATGTCTCTAAAGCAGTATCCATGGCACACAGCCACCACGATGCAGAGGACACCCAGCCGAAAAAGAACGTTCTGAAATAGAGGCACCAGGGATAAAGCATAGAAAGCATATTACAGAGTTTCCTTGGCAACATTTGTTTGCATTGCTTTGACGTTGAGAAAGTGTGACTTAAATCAAGATTTTCCCATAACATTAGAGGGGTGGTGCTCATTTTGGTTTCTAAGCCGAAGAG
>NW_026847882.1:23985913-24027653 GCF_025583915.1 Anolis sagrei ordinatus
TTCTTTTTGCACAGTCTGCCAAGGCTTTAATTGTGCTTCTTTTTTGACTTGGGTGATGGTTGGAGTTTTTATATAGATATCTATCCGTGTGTGGGGGTTTTCTTCCCAAGTGTCTAGGACTGTGTGATGTATCGGCAAATAATGCATGCAGATCCCAGTAAGGTGGCCTTCTGCAGCTGGCAGATGGTAATTTTGTCAGCGCCGATTGTGTTTAAATGCAGGCCAAGGTCTTTAGGCACTGCACCCAGGTATTATTATTATTATTATTATTATTATTATTATTATTTCACCTATTAAAGCCAACTGGAGTGCCAGATGAATCTGACTTTTGTTCTGGGGATGGGGCAGCATTCTCTACCTTATATGAGGGCAACAGGCTGCTGAGGAGAGCAGGGCAAGTTAACTATAACTCACTGGTTTGTCCTTCAACAGATTAGAGCAGCCAAGGAACGGCTTCATTCTCTGCATCACCCAGCATCTGCCCTACGGGTCAGGTTGGCATTGTAGACTGCCCTTCATTGAGCTTCGACCCATCCCATACCAAATATGTATGGAAGCTCAGCAAAAAGGTTTCCTTACAGACATTGATATGTAACAGTGAGCCCGAGCGCGGTGGGGAGCCCGCCTTCACATTGGTGTGAACCGCAGCGGAGAGTTCCACAGTTCCTGGGTCAAGTTTTGGGGACCAACAGATGAAATGTGCCCCAGCAGCCAGCTGAAAACCAGGAATGCCTGCAACTTCCCTTTGCTTTCCCCTTCTCCCTACTTTGTATCATTTCCCTAATAGAGGTACTTGAAACTTGCAACTTTTTTATCTCTCCGCTTGATACTTTTGTATCTTTCCTGACTCAAACTATAACAACACTAAAATAAACCTTTTTCCGGGCTCCGGAGAGCCGTGAGCCCGCGGGAGGCGCCTCCGGGTGCTCCCGGGACCCCGAATCTGCGTCCGTTCAAACCGCGGATATGGAAACCGCCATTTCAGACCCCCTTATCCACGAAAAATCACAAAATGGCGGATCGCTGCCGTTTCAATTTTGTATTTTTCTACTACTAATTCTAAGCCTAACTGCTATCTTCTTTTTCTCATTTTGGGCTCCTACACCTGGGAATAAATTGTTTTGTTCCAAGTATTTTACTTTGACAGAAATCAGCTGTTTTGCCAATTTGGCCGGGTTCTTCCCAGACAGTTCGTTCCTCCTCAGCGGTGCTCACTCCTGCCTGGATCCAGCAACCGGGGACCCACTGTGGCCACTCACAGGAGTCGCGGGGAGGCAGCCAGGCGTGGGTTCCGGCCTCTGACCTGGGAGACATAGTTTTCCAAAGGACATTGCCCCATCATTGCAACCCGGAAATCCTTTTCGGACTCTTTTGCCCTCTCCTATTGACTTTCTGCCCCACGTCCCGGACTGTTTTCCTGCTGCATCTTTTAACACGAACTTTCAGACCAGGCTTGCCTTGAAGGACAGGCAGCCTCAACTTCCGCGCGCCTTCATCAAGAGACTATGAAATTTTTCGTATAATAAAATAAACCAACTATTTTTAATAACTTTGCTGGGGATGGGGATGGGATTTGCTTATGAAGTACATGAAATGTATGGAATGTATATAATGAAATATCATATGGAATGTACTCTGATTCCCCTTCCCGCCTTTCCCTTTGACCCTTGTCCCAAAGAGATGTGACCTGGGGATTACTGTCATGAGGAGGAACTCCTTTGTCCTCCCGAAACTATTCTTAATTACATTTGCATGGGCCGTGCTGTTGTCTTCCCCCGACCCTGGCTTTCAGAGCAGACAGCGAAGGAGAGGGGGTCAACAGAAACTCAGGAAGAAAAGACTGATTAAATCATTTAGATATTGTTGATCCCCCTTTGAGGTCCGATATCGCAAAAAGCCCTTTTCATACTTCTTCCCAAATCCCATCACAGACCAGGAAGCTCATTGTTCCCCTATCTAGCACCCCGCCATGTGAGGACAAAGCCTCACATTCCAGCTGGCGGATGCCCTTAAGGCTGTCATTTCCCCGGCCATTATCAGGCTTCGTCCCGCCTCCTAGCTGCCGATTGGTCCATCTTCAGAGGCGCTAGGAAGGCGCTGATTGGCCTCCTAGAGGCGGCGGAGCCCGCTGATTGGACAGGAGGCGAGGCGTGCCGCCAAGCCTCCTCCCAGCTGTTCCGCGGCCAGCCAATCAGAGCGAAGCCGGCCGACAGAGGGCGGGCAGGATTTCTGAAACTGTTTCCCTTTGTCTGAACCCTATAAAATGCTTGGAAAATTCTGTAAAATTATGCTTGTATGTGAATCATCACTACAATCGCATCCTTTTCAGCTGAATCGCAGAATAAACGCCTCGGTCACTGAACCTCTTCCGCCTCCGGTGAGATTGATTTTTAATATTTTTCGTTCTTTGGATTGGCTTTCGCTGGCTGCTCACCGAGGTTCGAGGACCCCTTTAGCGGTCTTTAGGGATCTCTCCCGCCGGGAGACCCCCACAAAAGAGCTCAATATCATTAGGAATACAGCAGCAGCATCCCGTGTGCTCAGGCATGTAGCCGGGGGGGGGGGCTTGAGGGGCTTCAGCCCCCCCCCCTGAAATTCTCATGGTGGTTCACGAAAAGGCCTTACTGGTACATTATTTAAACTGTTATGTTTATTCATATCATGATCTGATCACCATACTCAATAAATACCCATACCCATATGCATGGGGGTATTGGGGTAATGATACAAAAGGTTTGCTAGGCTAGACCCTCTTTCACTCAGACTNCTACACTGCCCTAAACTCCTTCTTCACAACTACATAAAATCCAGATTTTCTACTTTGAACTGCATTATATGGCAGTGCAGACTCAGATAATCCAGTTCAAAGCAAATAACGTGGATTATCCACCTTGATATTCTGGATTATATGGCAGTGTAGAAGGGCCCATATAATCCTGTTTATGAATCCGGATTATCTGATCTGAACTGGATTATATGCATCTAAGTACACTGCCATATAATCCAGATTATCAAAATTTTGAACTGGATTATATGAGTCTACACTTCCAAATAATCCAGTCCAAAGCAGATAATCTGGATTTTATGTGGCAGCGTAAAAGGGACCTTAGTCTCCCTGAGTCCTAGTTTATGTCTACATTGTACAGTTAATGCAGTTTACCTTGTAGAATTAATGCAGCCTTTCAAAATACATTAACGTAGTTTGACCCCACTCGAAATGCCATTGGCTCAATTCGATGCAATCCTCAGAGTTGTAGTTTTACAATGTCTTGAGCCTTCTTTACCAAAGATAGTTCCAACTACAGCTTCCAGGATCCCATAGCATTGAGCCATGACAAATGAAAATGATGTCAAACTGCATTAAGTCTACAATGTAGATGCACGCTTAGGAACCAGTGGTTTTTTTGTTTGGGTTGTTGTAGGTTTTTTCGGGCTGTATGGCCATGGTCTAGAGGCATTCTCTCCTGACGTTTTGCCTGCACTTTGGCAAGCATCCTCAAAGGTTGTTGGAACCTCTGAGGATGCTTGCCAAAGTGCAGGCGAAACGTCAGGAATGAATGCCTCTAGACCATGGCCATACAGCCCGAAAAAACCTACAACAACCCAGTGATTCCGGCCATGAAAGCCTTCAACAATACGTTTTTTTGTTTGTTTTTTTGCAAGAAACAGAGTTTGAGAAAACGCTCTGAGTTGACCTATGCCCTGTTATTGGGAGAGAAGTCCACAATCGTGCTCTGCCAGATGATCAGGTCCAACTAATCCATAAAATAGGTCAAAATGTGGCTCAAACCGGTTGCGCCAATGCAGGTTGAGTGACCTCTTGACATCATAAAGTGCATCTTCTTATGTGAGTTGTAGTCTCCCTTTAGATGTGGCAATATGGATTTTGTCCCATGGTTCCTATGAATGAATAAGAGCAATTTGAACCAGCCGCAGATAGTGAGATCCGGGCCGTGGATAGTGAAACCCGGAGCGTCGATACCCAGTTCCGTTAAGCGGGTACTGGCATTGTATTTCCTTCTCACGCCCAGCTGTGATTGGGATAAAAGTACTGTCTGGACGGGCCCTCAGTGAAACTACAACTTGCATTATCCCATTGCCTTGAGCCATGGCAGTTAAAGTCGTGCCAAGCTGCATTAATCCTACTAGGCAGAAGCAGGCCGTCTCCAACGGTTTCTTTCAATCCAATTAAATCCCTTCAGTTGTGAGCGCGTTCTTGTGTTTTCAAACTCAGATAGCAATTAGCAAAGCAAATTGGAGCTCGGCGTCCTCGTTAGCATTCGGTGTTAATTGAAGGCAGGGAACTCAAGAATTAAGAGGCAGCCTCCAGCTTTTTAAAATGAAGTTCTTTAATTAGAAAGGGTTTGTGAAAATCGTGGGCTTTGCCATGCTTTTTTAAACATTCCATTCCAAATGGAAAATAATATAAGGAAAGGAAGTTATAGCCAAATGTGCTACAGCAGGATGTCCCTCCCACATAAAGAAAGTTTTTGCACTTTAATAAACTTTGTGGTGTCATGTAAAATAAACCACGTGCTGTTCACGTTTGATCAGCCCACACACTGCCTTGCCAGAGAAGAAAAATATGCCATGCAGATGATCAATCTATATAAATAAAAATGTAATATTCATTTGTGCTACCATCAGAACTCAAAAACCACTGGGGGAATTGACACCAAATTTGGACACAAGACACCTAACAGTCCACTCAAAAAAACTGATTTTGTCATTTGGGAATTGTCGTTGCTGGGATTTATAGTTTACCTACAATCAAAGAGAATTCTGAACTCCACCAAAGATGGAATTGGGCCAAACTTAGCACACAGGGCTCCCATGACCAACAGAAAAAACTGGAAGGGTTCGGTGGACATTGACCTTGAGTTTGGGAACTATAGTTCACCCACATCCAGAGAGCACTGTGGACTCAAACAATGATGGATCTGGACCAAACTTCGCATAAATATTCCATATGCCCAAATATGAGCACAGATGAAGTTTAAGGAAAATAGACCTTGACATTTGGGATTTGTACTTACTGGGATTTATAGTTCACCTACAATCAAAGAGCATTCTGAACTCCACCAATGATGGAATTGAACCAAACATGGCATACAGGACTTCCATGACCAACAGAACACACTGGAAGGGTTTGGTGGGCATTGACCTTGAGTTTGGGAGTTGTAGTTCACCTACATCCAGAGAGCACTGTGGACTCAAACAATGATGGATCTGGACCAAACTTGACACAAAAATTCCATATGCCTAAATATGAACACAGATGAAGTTTGGAGGAAATAGACCTTGACATTTGGGATTTGTAGTTACTGGGATTTATAGTTCACTACAATTAAGGAGCATTCTGAAACCCCAAAGACAGAAATGGGGCAAACTTCCCACACAGAACCCCCATGACCAACAGAAAATACTTAAGGCCATCCAGTCCAACTATCTTCACCAGGGGAAGAAAATGTAATCAGAGCCCTCCTGACAAAGAGCCATCCAGTCATAAATATAGATAGATATATATGATACTCACACACACAGATATAGTATCACAGATTTGAAAGAGACCCTTAAAGAAGACTATGATATGTTGCATATTCCAGAGTAGGCAAACCAGACACTCTCCACATCAACACTGACAAAGAAACAGCAAGAAATACTGTTTACTCACAAGCATAAAGGAATTACATATATTAGAAACCAACACTTTCTCGTTACTTTATTTTCCAGATCACCAGACTGGGCCACAGCAACGCGTGGCAGGAGACAGCTAATGAATAATAAGTAGTTTACTCTTCATAGTTCAGAACAACATTTTACAATTCTATCAACTCACATAATGCCCCTTTTATGAGAGGTTTCAAATGGTCTTTCTTTGTCCATGTAGAGCAGTGGTTCTCAACCTTCCTAGTGCCGCAACCCCTTCATACAGTTCCTCACGTGGTGTTGACCCCCTACCATATCATTATTTTCGTTGCTACTTCATAATTGTAATTTGGCTACTGTTATGAATTGTCATGTAAATATCTGATATTCAAGATGTATTTTCATTCACTGGACCAAACTGGGCACAAATACCTGATACGCCCTGTGCTGGTATGGCTGTAGCAGGAGCTTCAGCTTCATTTTCTTTCTATTGAGTGTTTGCATATATTCCAAGGTTCCATGCATTTGCAACAAGGTGGCTTCACTTGGTTTGCAATCATAGGGCTAGCCACTTGTCTATCATTGTTAAGTTTTGGTTCCGCCTCTTTCCCCAGGGCCATGGGAAGAGAGGGAGCCATTTTTAGTTCAGTCTTATAGTGGAAAGCTAAACTACAAGACGTGGATTAGCTCCATCCGTAGAAAAGCTTCATTTCCTACAGCATCCAGGGCAGACATTCTGGGGGAAAACAGTCCCAAAGTTCTGGCTGGGAGCTTACAGCCTCTCAGCTTTACAGCATCTGAGGAAAACAGTCCTAAAGTTTCAGAAGAAAACAGTTTTACAGACCCAAAGAACTTCAGCTGGAGAATCTACATAGCCTTGACTGGTAGGTCTACTCGGGACCCAAGACACAAATTGGAACCGGTAGTAGAACCCACATCAGTAAAGCTTAGGCAGTAGATTGCCTGGGAGGGGTTAAAAAAGGGGTTTCCTTGTTAAAGAAAGAAATAGTTCTCCAAGCAAGGTGCCTGTCCATTTTGGGGCAAGTTAAGAAGCATTTCTTTAATCTGTTGAAGATCCAAGAAGTGTTTGTTGTTTTATTGAAGACCTAAGCAATAATAAAGAACTTTGTTAAACATTACAAGCCTTCTAAAGACTGTGTATGGGAAAATTCTTGAAGGCCTCTCACCCGAAGCACCCCGGCTCCCTGCTGGGCACAAAGAGCATGTCCTGTTTAAAAAATCAATTATTACAGGCCCAGCGCATGGCAGCACACGCCCAATTTTGAATACTGGTGGGGTGGGGGGGGGTTGAGTTTGTCATTTGGGAGTTGTAGTTGCAGGAATTTATAGTTCACCTACAATCAAAGATCATTCTAAACTCCACCAACAATGGACTTGAACCAAACTTGGCACACAGAAGTCCCACAACCAACAGAAAACACTGGAAGGGTTTGATGGGCATTGACCTTGAGTTTTGGAGTTGTAGTTCACCTACGTCCAGAGAGCACCGTGGATGCAAACAATGATGGATCTGGAACAAACTTGGCATGAATACTCAATATGTCAAAATGTGAACACTGGTGGAGTTTAGGGAAAATAGACCTTGACATTTGGGAGTTGTAGTTGCTGGGATTTATAGTTCACCTACAATCAAAGAGCATTCTGAACCCCACCAGTGATAGAATTGGACCAAACTTCCCACACAGAATCCCCATGATCAACAGAAAATATTGTTTTCTGATGGTCTTTGGTGACCCCTCTGACACTCCCTCGCGACCTCCCCCCCAGACTTCCTGATCCCCAGATTGAGAAACGCTGATGTAGAAAAACTTCAGCAGTTCATGAAGCGAGAGCATATTCCAAACTCTCTCCTCCTCCTCCTCCTCCTCCTCCTCCTCCTCCTCCTCCTCCTCCTCCTCCTCCTCCTCCTCCTTCTTTTCTCTCTCTCTCTCTGCTGTTTCAAGCACTTGCATAGCTCAAGCCTGAACAAAAATGTAACAGTATCTAAAAGTTCCAGGCTCAGCCTGCTCCGTGAGCATAGCCTGACAGATCAGCTTCATGCATCTTATTTTATAGTTGACACACACAGGCTCACTGATTCCTTACATGCTCCAACAAATTTTATTTCTCCTGTTTTTATTATAGAACTAATTAGGAAATGGAGCTCCCAGTGGCGCAGTGGGTTAAACCCCTGTGCCGGCAGGACTGAAGACTGACAGGTCGCAGGTTCAAATCCGGGGAGAGGGATGAGCTCCCTCTATCAGCTCCAGCTCCTCATGCGGGGACATGAGAGAAGCCTCCCACAAGGATGATAAAAACATCAAATCATCTAGGCGTCCCCTGGGCAACGTCCTTGCAGACGAACATCAAATCATCCAGGTGTCCCCTGGACAATGTCCTTGCAGACGGCCAATTCTCTCACACCAGAAGCGTCTTGCAGTTTCTCAAGTTGCTCCTGACACGACCAAAAAAAATTAGGAAATGACATTCATAACCCGGGAACAAAAATCCTGTGACATAGTGTTATTATTTCTCATGTCATGCTTTGAATGCAATTCTGCATCACCTTCTGTGTGTGTATCTTTGTATCCAAAAGACGCTCCAGAAGTGTGGAGCCATCAACCAACAAGCAGTCAACCCTCCTGCTTCCATTTCCCAGAACTGACTCGTCTCCCTTTTATTCTCCAACTTGTTGTGTTTAAGGTGTTATTTGTTGCTATTGTGATGCTGGGCACAGCCCCATCCTGCTTGTTTATGGGAAAATCCTGTTTGTTTTGGCCCAGCCTTATTGGCAAATAATTCCGAGTCGATAAGACCAAAAGTACCTCCTGGACACAGAATCAACACATGTGCAATTATCCATCCCCAACACTGATTTGGGGTTGTTTTTTTTTAGGGTGCATCTACTCTGCAGAATGAATGCAGTCCAGCACCACTTGAACTCCCATGGCTCAAGGTGGTGGAATCCTGAGAGTTGTTGTTTAACAAGTCTTCTCTGCCAAAGAATGCTGGTGCCTCACCAAACTATAGCTCCCATTGAAGTCGAACATGACACACACACACACCCATTAGAGATAGTAACTTATAGTTTGCTAAGGGCAAGGACACCAGACTGGATAATAAGGGTTAAGCCTTGGTCAATTTGGTGTGTATCATTTGATCAAGGCTTTGTGCCCTATTTTCATATGTTTACAGCTGAAGATAACCAATTTATTACTGAAAATCATGCCACAAAAGTATTTGAATTTTTCCATCTGAGGCACACCTGGGCTCCTGATGGTCCCCCATCTCACAAACAAGGGACTCTCTTTCCCCCTCATGGATATTTCCCTATATGGACCTTCCTATGAATAATACGAACTATGGACACTGGGGGAAGGTAGTTGGGTTTACTCTCTGTATGAGTTCTATATTTTCATATTTTCTCCTGTATTTGTATATTTTCCCTCATGTTTCTTGACCTTGCCCTGACCCTTTTGCCCCCTTCCCCTCTCCTTGGGGAAAATCTACAAGGAAGCTGCCCAGCCTCTGGAAAAGCAATCGGCAATAAGGGTCCAAAGACCCTTATCTTTGGACACTCTTTGCATGGACAATAATCAAGGAAATCCTTTTGACTTCGGAGTTGGGCCATCTTAAGGGTTCCTGTCTGGCAGACTTTTTAATCATATAACAATAGGAGGAATATGACCTTAGGAAAGTCCTCTTTTCCTCCAAGCCGTTTTCCTTTCAAATCTTGCCACTAAGGACATTCACAAAAGTTTCCCCTTTGTGCCCTATCTGATTGTAAGAGGAAAACTCGGATAAAGCCATCAATGCTTATCACAGACCCATCTCAGGACAATAAAGTGGCTTCTCTGGAAGGCCGATCCCTGGACACAATAAGCCTAAGGACATTAAAACTCCATAATCCGCTCCAGAATGCATTGTCTCCCTTCATCCCACCTCCTTCCCTTCTGATTCGCTGGAGTGTCGAGGCAGCAGGAGCCTCCTGATAGGCTCTGGTGCCCCATGAAAGCCCAGTGATTGGCCCTGATGCATGGGGGACGGCCAAGCCTCCTCCCAGCTGTTTGCGCATCAGCCAATCCCCTTCGAGCTGGGCGGGGGGGGGGGGGGGGAGGTAGTGGGAATTTTGAAACTCACAACTCTGTATTTTCTATAAAAATGGCCTTTACTTCTGTAACCACATGCTCTGCTTGGCGAATGATTGCCGCTCTGCATCCTTTTCAGCTGAATCGCTAATAAACTTTGGTGGCACTTCCTTCCACTTGGTGAGACCTTTTATTGGGAAAAATCAGGGATTGGGTGCTTCTCTGTCTCGCCAGGGAAAAAAACTCTTCGATGAGTCTAATTGGTCTTTGCCTCCTGGCAAAGACCCCTACATTCCTGCTCTATAACAGTTGCAGCTCACAGGGAGCTCTGGCCTGGGCTGGTCCAGGTCACCAAGAGTCGAAAGCGACTGAACAAAGAAACAACAAACTGCCATATAACCCAGTTCAAAGCAGATCAACTGGATTTTGTGTGGCAGTGTAGATAAGGTCGTAGGCTAGATATACACTGCCATATAATCCAGATTATTAAAGTGAATAATACACATTTTCTGTCTAGAACTGGATTATATGAGGCTAGGAGCCTTTCTACAATGCTATACAATCCAGATTATCAAATCAGACAGTCCACATTATCTGCTTTGAACTTGATTGTATGGCTTCTTCTACACTGTTATATAAAATCCAGATTTTCTGCTTTGAACTGGATTATATGGCAGTGTAGACTCAGATAATCCAGTTCAAAGCAGATAATGTGAATTTTGATAATCTGGATTATATGGCAGTGCATAAGGGGCCTCATATAATCCAGTTTAAAGGAGATAATCTGGATTTTGTATGGCAGGTTAGAAGGGGCCTGGATCTACACTGCTATGCAATAATGGGAGTTGTAGTCTGATGAGGTAGAAAAGGCAAAAGACCTTACCATGATCCTGATTATTTTGGACAACTCCCAGAATCCCCAAAGACATTCAATTTAATTAATTATGGACATTCAATAAAAAAGGAGGATCACTTCCAGAGTCTGTCTGGGTAAGTCTCGGATAGAATAGCCTCCCTTTTGAAAAGCATGAAATGAGAAGAAATAATAATAATAATAATAATCTTACATGATATGAGGAATTAAGATTGAACTGCAAAGTCTCTGGCACAAGACAGTCAAGGTAGTCCCAGGGGTGATTGGCACACTGGGTGCAATGCCTTAAGACCTTGGCCTGCACTTAAAAACAATTGACATTGACAAAATTACCATCTGTCAGCTGCAAAAAGCCATCCTGCTCGGATCTGCACGCCTTATTTGCCGATACACCACACAGTCCTACACACTTGAGAAGTGTCCAATACAACAACCAGCAGAGTGATCTTGTTTGCTGTGTACTAATCTTGTTGTGTTTCAAATAATGATAATAATAACTAGCTGTCCTCTGCCACGTGTTGCTGTGGCCGAGTCTGGTGATCTGGAAAATAAAGTAATGAGAAAGTGCTGGTTTTTAATATATGTAATTCCTTTATGCTTGTAGGTAAAGCAGTATTTCTTGCTGTTTCTTTGTCAGTGTTGATGTGGAGATTGTTTGGTTCGCCTACTCGGAAACATGCAACATATAATTGTCCTTCTTTAGGGGTCCCTTTCAAATCTAGGATATTATATCTGTGTGTGTGTGAATCATATATATCTATCTATATCTATGTCTGAATGGCTCTTTGTCAGGAGGGCTCTGATTATGTTTTCTTGCCCTGGTGAAGGGAGTTGGACTGGATGACCTTAAGGCAGTGGTTCTCAACCTGTGGGTCCCCAGATATTTTGGCCTTCAATTCCCAGATATACTAAGAGCTAGTAAACTGGCTGGGATTTCTGGGAGTTGTAGGCCAAAACACCTGGGGACCCACAGGTTGAGAACCACTGCCTTAAGTATTTTCTGTTGGTCATGGGGCTTCTGTGTGAGAAGTTTGCCCCAAATCTGTCATTTGTGGGGATCAAAATGCTCTTTGATTGTAGGTGAACTATAAATCCCAGTAACTACAACTCCCAAATGTCAAGGTCTATTTTCCCCAAACTCAATCTATGTTCATATTTGGGCATATGGAATATTTGTGCCAAGTTTGGTCCAGATCCATCATTTTTTGAGTCCACAGTGCTCTCTGGATGTAGGTGAACTACAACTCCCTAACTCAAGGTCAATGCCCACCAAACCCTTGTAGTGTTTTCCGTTGGTCATGGGAATCCTGTGTGTCACTTTGGTTCAATTCCATCATTGGTGGAGTTCAGAATGCTCTTTGATTGTAAGTGAACTATAAATCCCAGCAGCTACAACTCCCAAATGACAAAATCATAATTTTTTGAGTGATGGTCACTCCTTGTGTTGAGAGATGTTTTGTTGCTAAATTTGGTATGATTTCGTTCATTGGTTCTTTTGTTTTTAAGGAACTCATTATGCACAGAGCATTTATATATATATAGATAATAATCATCATTGTCGTCGTTGTCGTCATCATCATCATCACAATATTGTGGACTGGTACAAAGCTAGAGAGCATTTATAAAACCATCTGGCTCATGAAATGTGCCCTAAATGTGGAAATAGTGGACTTTATTTCCAAACCTTTCCTTTCTTACATATCGCTTTGGCTGCTTTTGGATGTTCCCTTCCCCAAATGGACGGGCTCCAAATGTTCCTTCTTGTTGATTTGCTGGCTTTTTGTTTGTTTTTGACAGCATGTCGAAAATAATCCAGGAAATAGAAATTTCCCATGAAATGAGATAAAATCAGGGCGTTTGTTTGGAGACAATGAGCTCATTTGGGCTCTGACATTTGTAACAGTTTTAAGGTCCATAGGTCTTTCAAATGCATTGTTTTTAATGTTGTGAGCTGCTTTGAGTCCTATTTAAGAGAGGATCATAATAATCATTGTAACATGATTTTGGTTCCTGGGTTATAAATGTCATTACCTAATTGGCTCTATCATGCAAACACGGAAAAAGTTTATTGAACTGCAAAAACTTTGTTTCTACAGGAAGGACATCCAAATAGCTATAGTTTTCCAATGAATATTCCAGAGTCTCAACCAATTCAACATAGTTTGTAACACAAAAACAAAGTTTCTGGAGTAGAACTACTACTTTCAAGGTAGGTACCACACAATTATATGGGAAATAACACTTTCAAACCAGGAATAGAAAATTCTCCAAATTTAGTATGTGCAGCGAAATTGCTACTCTATGGTAAATTTTTGGTGTATAGCTCTATGTTTACATACGGCAGAAAGGGAAGAATAGGCACAGACAGGGTAGCAACAACAGAGATAGGATTCATTTGCATATGGAAGCCGATTGGTCATATGCAGATTAGCGTAGGCCCAGGATTGGAAAAGGTTGCTAGGCCAAAAATGGCAGTTGGAGGAAGAGCAGAGCTAAACATTCCAAAGGGGCAGAACCAAAGTTTAAAAATAGGCAGTTAGAGAGTCAAGAGAGTGAGTTAGGAATTGCTGTTTGTGAAGTACAGTTAGTTAGGAACTTCTGTGAGAGAAGTGAGTTAGGAATTGCTGTTCGTGAAGAGAGTTAGGGATTCCTGTTTGTGAGAGACAGTAGGGAACTTCTGCGAGAGAAAAGAGTTAGGAACTCTTGTTAGAAATAAGCAGTCATGAAGATGTGTTAAAGACTACTGATATATAGAAGCAGTTTTTAGGAACATAAAGAAAGCCAGTAGTGCTTTAGTCAGAAAATAATCTCAGCCAAGAGTGTGTAAAGCAAGTAACATGTTTGTGAATGTGAAACATTGAAAGTCTATTTCAGAAAAGTAAACCAAGTATATTATTTGACTGTAAGCCTCAAGACTGCAACAAAACACAAATTGTAACTACAAGCGTTGGAGCTAGAAGTTATAAATAAACTGTGTTACTTTGTTATACAGAAGTGTGTGTCTCAGTGCCTGTACAAAGAATAAACAGCACACAGAAAGTCCCAGCTAATATAAAAGAAGTAACTGAATCATTATAAGAGCAAAAAGGTTTTGCCTAAATAAAGTAATAGTCTCTCCCTCCCTCACTACAATATAAATTGGTGGCAGTAATATTACGCTTCTTTACAGTATGTAGTGCAGTGTTTCCCAATCTACCCAATGCTGTGACCCCTTAATACAGTTCCTCATGTATGACCCCCAACCATAACATTATTTCCATTGCTACTTCATAACTGTAATTTTGCTACTTGTTCCGTCACGCCCAGACCCTATAAAAATAAAACTAAGATGTGCTTTTCTCTTTTTCTGGGCGGACCACGGGGGTCTTTCTTTAGAAGCTTGAGATTCCCAGCAACTGAGGCTACTACAGGTTTTGAACAACAAAACAGAATATTTATTTCTCAAAGTCCTTGCAGACTTGGCACAGCTTGTTAAAGTTACAAACAAAACAGTCAATTGGTGAAACCATAGAGATGTTCTTTCTTTCCTTTTTCCTCTAGTTGCTGAGCTGCCTTCATCCAAATGGTAGAAAAAATCCTGAGATCTTTTTACCCCAACCCTGAGCCACTATCTTTTAGAAAGTGTAGGCCTTCTCTATTCCAGCCCAAGGTTAGTTTTGGAGATGAAGCAAATAGTGCTCAATAACTATTTCTCAATAACTCAATATCTATAACTAAATTGCTCAATTACTTAATTGCTATTCTATCTATCTATCTATCATCTCAATTAGCTTCTTTATCTATATAACTCAATACTAAATCTCAATCTAGTATCTTAATCGTTCTTACAATGGTTTTTTCAGAGTTACCTGCCTGACCAACAGCACATCTGAAGTTGTCTTTATCTACTGAAGGAGGCAGGGGAGATTCCAAAATGGAGATCTCAACCTAGGAAAAAAGGCGGTCCCTAGACCCAAAGAAATACTTTTCTAAACCAATAACTGCAGAGGGCCTGCAGTCTTGTGTTCCAGACTCTGATACTGTTTAACTTCCAGGGTGCTGCTGGGTCTGTAGCAACCCTGGGAAAATGCTATCCCATGCAGCTAAAAGGCAATGTAAACCATGCTCCTGAAAGACGGAACACTACTGTTATGAATCCTCATGTAAATATCTGATATGCAGGATGTATTTTCATTCACTGGTCCAAATTTGGCACAAAATTATTATTTATTTACTTATTTATTTATTTACAGTATTTGTATACTGCTTTTCTCATCCTGAGGGGGCTCAAAGTGATTTACACATAAGTAATGGCAAAATTCAATGCCAGTACAAACAATTACAATTATACACTACAATTAGACATCAATCTAATTAAAACAATAAAACACTCTCATCCGTTGAATCGCTGTTCCAGTCATTGTCTTTCCGAAATGCCGATACACCCATATTTGAATACTGGTGGGGTTGGGGGGGGATTGATTTGGTCATTTGGGAGTTGTAGTTGCTGGGATTTATAGTTCACCTACAGTCAAAGAGCATTCTGAACTCCACCAATGATGAAGTTGAACCAAACTTGGCACACAGAACTCCCATGACCAACAGAAAATACTGGAAGGGTTTGGTGGGCATCGACCTTGAGTTTTGTAGTTCACTTACCTCCAGAGAGCACTGTGGGCTCAAACAGTGATGGATCTGGGCCAAAGTTGGGACAGATACTCAATATGCTCAAATGTGAACACTGGAGGGGTTTGGGGTAAAGCTACCTTGACATTTGGGAGTTGTAGTTGCTGGGATTTATAGTTCACCAACAATCAAAGAGCATTCTGAACCCCACCAATGATAGAATTTGGACACACTTCCCACAGAGAACCCCTCTGGCTTGAAGGGACTCAAGCCTCCCTCCAACCTCACATGCTTTCCCTCGCCCGCATATGTGCACCATGCTGCTATGCCAAAGGGGTTCCTAAGACCAGGGGTCCTCAAACTATGGCTCGCGGGCCACTTCCGGCCCGCCAAGGGCACTTATCCGGCCCGCGGAGGAGGAGCACCCCCCCACACACACAGAGCCCCTCCCTTGGCTGGCTCACGCTATCCGTCAGGCCCGATGGGCAGCGTGAGCCAGCCAAGGGCAGCTGCTCCGCGTGGCCTACTTGCGCATAAAGCATCTCGCGAGGTGCTTTACGCGCGAGTAGACCCGCAGGGCTAATCCTCCCTTGGCAGGCTCACGCTATCTGTCAGGCCCGATGGGCAGCGTGAGCCAGACAAGGGAGGCGGCCCCGGCGCTCCATGCAGTCATGCCGGCCACATGACCTTGGAGGTGTCTACGGACAACGCCGGCTCTTCGACTTAGAAATGCAGATGAGCACCACACCCCAGAGTCAGACACGACTGGACTTCATGTCAGAGGAAAACCTTTAACTAGGAAAATTGTGGAAGATCCAGGGTGGGAGAAAGAACTCTTGTCTGTTGGAGGTAGGTATGAATGTTTCAATTGGCCACCTTGATTACCATTTCATAGCCTGACAGTTTTTAGGGAGAATCCTTTGTTGAGAGGTGATTAGCTGGCCCTGATTGTTTCTTGTCTGGAGTTCCCCTGTGTTTGAGTGTTGTTCTTTATTTACAGTTATAATTTTAGAGTTTTTTTAAATACTGGTAGCCAGATTTTGTTCAGACTAGAAATAGGAAGATTTCCCATTCTCTGCTCCTGGAATTACTGCCTAAAGAGGGCTAGAAAGAACCCCCTCTAAGGGCCCTTCCACACAGCAAAATAAGATATGTGCAATGTGCATAGGAATTTTTAATTTATTTATTTTTTTTAAAAATGATAGTCCGGCCCTCCAATGGTCTGAGGGACAGTGAACTGTCCCCTGGTTTAAAAAGTTTGAGGACCCTTGCTAAGACCATCAGAAATATGTGTTTTCTGAAGGTCTTTGGTGACCCCACTGAAACCCCCTCATGACCCCCAAGTTGAGAAACACTGCTCTAATGCATCCATGTATGGGGCTTGAACATCCATGGATTATGGCATCTATATATGAAACCAAACCCTAATATGGATGATGGTGAAGGAGACGCAAACAAAAGAGGAGGAACAGGTAAAATAACCCAAAACCCCAAACACTTCATTTCAGATAAAGTATAGGCATCAGGGTGGATGAATGCACCTGACCCACAGAAGTGCATTCATGGCAGATTATGATGTTTGCTTCACGCATCATTACATGGAACCTCGCCTGCCTTTCTCTGGCATGAGATTTATAGTGGCTTTGACCCATTCAATGCAAAAGGATAAATGCCCTCTGTCACTCCACACCCCATAAATCCTCGCCTTTTGTTTCCAGGGCTCATTGTGGGTTGTTGATTTAATGTCAGCTTTGCAGATCCGGGTGATGACAAGAGGCCGGCGGTTACTCATTTAAGATATACTTATCCAGTGAGTAACGAGGTTTGCTTTCTGGCAGGGGGTTTCCATTTGGTCATTTTTCTGGCAAGGGGATGGTTAGGTGTCACCCAAATGAATGTTAGCGTAGATCTTTATATATTTACCTGAGGTTTTATTTAGCAGCCTTTAGTTTGCTTTGCTATGGTCCTTTTAAATCCTGGCACTAGGTTTATGCGGTTCTTTGTAAGTATAGAAGTGATCACCGATCTGCTGTTTCAAGCCCCCCCCCCCTTCTTGTTGTAATATTTTAGCTCCTTTGATATGACAAACATACATATACACACATATATATATACTAGCTTGGGTACCCCACAATGCCTGGATTATTTGAAATTATTGTTTGTTTTTAGATGGTATTAATGGACCCATTAGAAATTACTGCAGATCCATGGCTGATGGTGTTACAGTAGTCTCTGGATGTGGGTGAAGGTACTACAAATCCCATTATCCATGGTCCATCTGTGCCGTCACACCCAGACGCTATGAAATTAAAACTAAGATGTGCTTCTCTCTTTATCTAGGTGGACCGCGGGGGTCTTTCTTTAGAGGCTCAAAAATTCTCAGCAACTGAGGCCACTTCAGGTTTGGAACATCAAACAGAATATTTATTTCCAAAGTCCTTGGCAGACTTGGCACAGCTTGATAAAGTTACAACACAAACAGTCAATTTGAGAAACCATAAAGATGATCTATCTTTCCTTTTCCTTCAGTTACTGAGGTAACTTTTCCCCAAATGGTAGAAAAAATCCTGGGATCCTTTCACCCTAACCCTGAGCTGCTATGGTTAGAAAAAACAGGTTTTTTCCCTATCTAAGCTCAAGGTTAGCTTTGGAGAGGAAGTAATGCTCAATAATACTCAATAACAAAATCTATCTATAACTCAATAAGCTTCTCTATCTCAATTGCTATCTACAACTCAATTAGACCCAATATTGAGTTCATAAAAGTTCATAAAAGTTTGTGAAAGTTATCAAAAAGTTCATGGGAGTTTGTGGGAGTTTGGTAAAGAGTCCATGGAAGTTCCTAAGAGTTCTTAAAAGCTCATGAAAGTTTATAAAAGTTCTCAAAAAGTTCATAAACATTGAAGAAAGTTTATAAAAGTTCCTGAGAAGTTCATGAAAGTCCATAAGAATTCCCAAAAGTTCATGGGGAGCATGTGGGAATCCATGGGAGCACTGAATGGTCAGGGTCCATTCACAAAAGAAAGGGAAAACTGTAGATCCAATTAACGAAGGGTCAAATTGGCCTGCTAGGGGTTGGGGGGGCAGGGGGTGACCACAAGGGACCCCTGGGGTCAACAGGCTTCCATATGTGCATGAAATGGAGGCGTGAACATCGTTGCAGTGTGGAGACATGGAAATATGCCTGCTAGTCTCCACATGAGGTTTCTACACAAAAAAAGTGGATTCCCAGGGCGCAGGGATCCGTTCAGCAGAAAGTAAGATCACAATTAGTCATAGAATTAGCCCAGGAAAAAAGATGGTACTGGTTTGGAGCTAATCGGTTGACCCGCGGATACGAGGCCCCAATGAGTTTCCATATCCGTAGTTCAAAGGAATGCAGTTTTGCCCTCCTTGGGATGCTGCAAGAGCATCCTGGATGAGCCAGCGGGGTTCCACGGCTCCGAAAAGAAAGGTTCATAAGGACAGAGAGTTAGAGTCAGTAAATGACACAAAATATCATTCTGGAAAGAGTAAAAAGTTGCAAGAAAGGATACTTTTATTGGGGGGGGGGGTTGTTACAATGAAACCGGGTGAGCTCAGCTAAAAAAAAAAAAGTCCCTGTGCTGAAGCTCCTTCTGGAGCCACAGTCCCTTTGCTTTCTCCAAGTCCATGCTTTCAGAAACTGTGGAACTCCCTGCTGCATCTCAGATCAGCTTGAAGACAGGGGCCTGTGAGTTCGTCCTCACTATGGCCCAGTCTGGTTAAATGGAAAAGAAAAAAAGAGAAAGAGCTGGTTTCTAATATATGGAATTTCATAATGCTTGTGTGGGTATACAATATTTTTGTTGTTTCATTGTCTGGGAAATAATAATAATGGTGTAAATAATAATAATAATACTGGCATATATCATCGATATAATAACAATAATACTGGTGTATATTGTAATGATAATAATAGCAGTGATACTGGTCTATATAATAATGATCTTTGTGTTCTGGGGAAACCTTTTCCTTTCCTCCGATCAATCTCTCCCTTCCTACCATTCAATCCTTCCTTCCTGCTGAGCCTCCAGTCTTTCCGGAGGTGCAGACAGGAGGTGGTGCCAGGCAAAGCCAGGCAGGGCGTGAGGCTATGGGAGCCTGGGACTTGGGCTAGGCCTACCTCCTTGCCTGTCTCCTTCCCTCCCTCCCCTGGTCCCATGTCCCGCTCCTTTCCCCAGCTTGGATTTTCCTACCTGCCCCACCGCCCTTTTCCTGCTCTTCTTCTCCTGGTTCTGCTCCGGAGGGAGGCAGGCAGACAGGCTTGGTGGGGGGCAGCCAGGCCACAGATCCCTAATGACCGCTCCGACCTTGATGGGGTCCCTTTGCGATGTGTTGTTTGGGCGTCCAGCAGATGGCGCTGGTTTTGATGCCAAGCATGTTTTTACCTGTCACAGGTGTGACATCTATATAATAGTAGGTATGTGAACACATAAAACATTAGCCTATTTGAATGCTATGTTGTATTCAAATTTGAGGTAATCAGTGAAATATTTTGGGAGATTTTAGGTCATTCACAAACAAACAGTTACATTTTTATTTTACTGAGGACCAAGGATGATGGTCCTCCAAGTTCGGTGTCCTGGGGGTGGGTTTGTAGGTGACTGTGGAGCCCTATTCTTGATCTGCATCTTCTCCCACAGTGAGCACATTGGTTTCTAGGTGGGTTGGCTTGACACGCCTTCCTCTTGGCACGTTTCTCTCTTTCACCCTCCATTCGTGCCTCTTCAAATTCTGCAGCACTGCTGGTCACAGCTGACCTTCAGCTGGAGCAATCAAGGGCCAGGGCTTCCCAGTTCTCAGTGTGTATGCCAGAGTTTTTAAGGTTGGCTTTGAACCCATCTTTCAATCTCTTTTCCTGCCCGCCAACATTCCGCTTTCCGTTCTTGAGTTGGGAGTAGAGCAACTGTTTTGGGAGACGGTGGTCGGGCATCCAGACAACATGGCCGGTCCAGCGGAGTTGATGGCGGAGGACCATCACTTCAATGCTGGTGGTCTTTGCTTCTTCCAGCACGCTGATGTTTGTCCGCCTGTCTTCCCAAGAGATTTGCAGGATTTTCCGGAGGCAGCGCTGATGGAATCGTTCCAGGAGTTGCATGTGAGGTCTATAGACAGTCCACATTTCACAGGCATATAGCAGGTTTGGGAGGACAATAGCTTTATAAACAAGCATCTTGGTCCTATGGATGTCCCGGTCCTCAAACACTCTCTGCTTCTCTCTACGTTTTTATTTATATAGATACACACATATATATATGTAGATATGTACTTATAGATATATTCATATACATATGTACACACACACACACAAATATACTTACACAGAAGCCAGCCCATGCTATTATGGTTACATTTAGAATTTAAACAAAATGTACATCCACACTGCAAATTTAAAGCAGTTTGACCCCACTAGAAATGCCCTGACTCAATGCAATGGAATCCTGGGAGGCATTCTTTGTGTTTTTGTGTTTATATTGTGTTACTGTATTGATGGGCATGGCTTTATATAAGCCACCCTGAGTCCCCTTGGGGGAGATGGAGGCGGGGTATAAATAAAGTTTTTATTTTATTAAGGGTAAAGACCATGCAAAACTACAGCTCCCAAGTTCCTATTGCATTGAGCCTTGGCAACTAAAAGTGGTGTCAAATTGCATCAACCCAAGTCAAATAGAACAAGTCGGAGGGCATATCCAGAGCTAGGACTAATGGGAATTGTAGTCCCAAAATGCTCCCAGTAGTTTGCTCATCTCCAGTTGTTGGCCACCTTTGCTGCAGCACATCATGTCTCTTTCTCATTCCATATGACACAAGCAACATTGGCTTTGGGTGCATCTACACTGTAGAATGAATGCAGTTTGGCACCACTTTGACTGCCATGGCTCGATTCTATGGAGTCCTGATCGGTGTGGTTTGATGAGGCACCAGCACTCCTTGGCAGAGAAGACTAAAGATCTTATCAGACTGGAACTCCCAGCATTCCATGGCATTGAGCCATAGCAGTTCAAGTAGGGTCAAACTGCATTCATTCTACAGTGTAGATACAGCAAAAGGCCTAGAGAATGGTCTTCCACCACCAAGACCATTTGTTGCCATTCATTCTAAGTTAGGTGCCCATCTTCTCCCACGCTTGGCTCGGTCCATGATATGTCATGATCTTGTCAATATCCTCCAAACCGAGTCCAAGGCAGTTGGGTTGGACACCTCCAGATAAGAGTGGGGTAGTGTTCCTTGTATACTGGGAGGACAATGAGTTGGAATAGGTTGCCTGGACACAGACTTTGTTGCCTGCCCCAAAGCTGATGGGCCCCTGGGATTTCTCAGAACTAGCCCCTTGTTGCTTCCCATCTTGGGAGCAAAGCTGAAGCTTGAAGGCTGCTTGGAAGCCTCTCCTAAAGTTCTCATTGTAGTAGCCATAGATGACTGGGTTGATGCTGCTGTTGGAGAAGGCCAGCCAGTGGGCAAAAGGGAAGAAGTAGCCACTTAGCAAGTCCAGATGTTCCTCAGCCAGGTCCGTGTAGTCCACCATGAGCATCAATGTCCACAAGGGCAACCAGGAGATCATGAAGAGGAGGGCGACCAAAATGAACATCTTGACGGCCTTGATTCTCTTTTTGCCGTTGACTCGGGCAGTACAGAGCGGGTTGGTGGTGGAGCCACAGAGCTTTAAGCAGACCCTTCCATACATGAGAATGATCAGCATCAAGGGCACCAGGTAAATGTGGATGAAGAGGATGGTGGTGTAGAGCTTCCTCATGCTCTCATCCGACCAGGCTTCATAGCAGGCATAGAGTGGGAAGGTGCTGTTCTTGTCATCGCTCAGCACCATGAAGTGGTCTTCTATGTGGGTGACGGTGAGCATGAAGGCTGAAGGACACATGATGGCAATGGCCAAGAGCCACACTGCAATGATAACTATCATGGCCTTTGGGAGACTGAGCCTCTCTCGGAAGGGAAGGATGATGCAGTGGAATCTGGAAGAGAAGGAGAAAGGTTTCCAGATCAAAGGAAGTCAGCAAGAAAAGCCAACATTACTTGTATCATATGGAATGAGAAAGACACATGATGGGCTACAGCAGTGTTTCTCAACCTTCTGAATGCCCCAACCTCCTCCTGTTGTGGTGACCCCCAGCCACAACATTATTTTCGTTGCAACTTCATTACTGTAATTTTGCTAATGTTATGAATCATGATGTCAGGATCTGATATGCAGGATGTATTTTCATTCACTGGACCAAATTTGGCAGAAATACACAATATACCCACTTTTGCATACTGGTGAGATTGGAGGTGGGGTTGATTTTGTCATTTGGGAGTTGTAGTTGCTGGGATTTATAGTTCACCTACAATCAAAGAGCATCCTGAACTCCACCAATGATGGAATTGAACCAAAATTGGCACACAGAACTTCCACAACCAACGGAAAGCACTAGAAGGGCTTGGTGGCCATTGACCTTGATTCTGGGAGTTGTAGTTCACCTACAACCAGAGAGTACCGAGGATTCAAACAATGTTAGATCTGGACCAAACTTTGCACAGATACTCAATATGCCTAAATGTGAACACTGGTGGAGTTTGGGGGAAATAGACCTTGACATTTGGGAGTTGTAGTTGCTGGGATTTATAGTTCACCTACAATCAAAGAGCATTCTGAACTCTACCAATGATGGAATTGAACCAAACTTGGCACACAGAACTTCCACAACCAACGGAAAATATTGGAAGGGTTTGGTGCTCATTGACCTTGAGTTTGGGAGTTGTAGTTCACCTACATCCAGAGAGTACTGAGGACTCAAACAATGATGGATCTGGACCAAACTTGGCACGGATACTCAAAATGCCCAAATGTGAACACTGGTGGAGTTTAGGGGAAATAGACCTTGATATTTGGGAGTTGTAGTTGCTGGGATTTATAGTTCACTTGCAATCAAAGAGCATTCTGAAGCTCACCAATGATACAATTCGGCCAGACTTCCCATACAGAACCCCCATGACCAACAGAAAATAATGTGTTTTCTGATTATCTTTGGTGACCCACTTTGACACCCCCTTGCGACCCCCGGGTTGAGAAACACTGGGCTACAGCAAAGATGGGCAACTATTGGAGATAAGCAAACCATTGGGAGTGTTTTGGGACTGCAATTCCAATTAGTCCTAGCCCTGAACATGTCCTCCAACTTGTTCCATTTGACTTGGACTGGTGCAATTTGACACCACTTTTAGTTGCAATTGAATCTTGGGAATTGTAGTTTTGGGAGTAATGGGAGAAATACATTGGGGTCTTACCTGTCCATGGCGATCGCCACGAGGGTGAAGACCGATGCCGAAACGGACATCCCTTGGACCAAACCACTCATTGTACAGATCACCTGATTGAATGGCCAACCTGTTGAGCAAAAATGAACAGAAAAGGGGATCAAGCAAATGGGGTGCTTCTGAAAAGGGGGTTCTTCTTCAGCGCAGAATCAATGCACTCTGGCAGCACTTTAGGTGCGATGGCTCAATGCGATAGAATCCTGGGAGGCTGGTAAGGCACCAGGGACTTTTTGGCAGAGAAAGCTCAAGACCTTGTAAAACTACAAATCCCATGTTTCCATAGCATTGACTAATGGCATTTATTCTACTGCGTAGATGCACCCCTTTTCGGGACCTGGCGTTTCCAAAATCCAATTAAACCCCTCCAGAGTGAGTGTATGGTTCTGTATTATCAAACTCTGCTAGCAATTAAGATAACAAATTGGGGCTTGGTGTCCTCATTAGCATTTCGCGTCAATGGAAGGCGGAATTCAAGAGTGAAAATGCAGCCTCCAGGTTTGGAAAGGATTTCAATTTCTTTTAATTAGAGGGAGTTTGTTTAAATCCTCTGCCTGGCCATTCTTTTCTTAGGGCAGCATGTTAATTGAAAAACGTACGAGAAAGTAATGCTTGGCTTCCAGAGCTGCATTTACACTGTAGAATGAATGCAGTTTAACTTCACTGAGTTTTCTTGTGGAGAGAAGAAGCAAGGTATAAATAAACATAATCCTGTAACATTATGCAACACATTGGGGGGGGGGGCTGTTATTGGTTTAGAAGTGTTATTTCATGTTTAATTGTGCGGTGCTGACTTTGAAAGTAGTTGCTATACTCCAGAAATTTTGGGTTGTTGTAGGTTTTTTCGGCCTATATGGCCATGGTCTACAGGCATTCTCTCCTGACGTTCTGCCTGCATCTATGGCAAGCATCCTCAGAGGTAGTGAGGTCTGTTGGAACTAGGAAAAAGGGTTTATATATCTGTGGAATGACCAGGGTGGGACAAAGGACTATTGTCTGCTGGAGCTAAGTGTGAATGTTTCAACTGACCACCTTGATTAGCATACAATGGCCTGACTGTGCCTGGGGCAAACTTTTGTTGAGAGGTAATTAGATGCCCCTGCCTGCTTCCTCTCTGTTGTTGTGCTGTTGCAATTTTAGAGTTTTTTAATACTGGTAGCCAGAAACTTTGTTTTTATGACAAACTAGCCGTCCCTGGCCACGCGTTGTTGTGGCTCAGTCTGGTGATCTGGAAAATAAAACAATGAGAAAGTGTTGGTTTCCAATATATGTAATGTCTTTCTGCTTGTGGGTAAACAGCATTTCTTGTTGTTTCTTTGTCAGTGTTGATGTGGAGATGGTATGGTTTGCCTACTCTGAAACATGTAACATATAATTGTCCTTCTTTAAGGGGTACCCTTTCAAACCTATGATACTATACCTCTCTCTGTGTGTGAATCATATATATCTATCTATATCTATGACTGGATGGCTCTTTGTCAGGAGGGCTTTGATTATGTTTTCTTTCCCTGGTGAAGGGAGTCGGACTGGGTGGCCTTAAGTATTTTCTGTTGGTCATGGGGGTTCTGTGTCGGAAGTTTGGCCCAATTCTGTTGTTCGTAGGGTTCAGAATGCTCTTTGATTGTAGGTGAACTATAAATCCCAGTAACCACAACTCCCAAATGTCAAGGTCTATTTCCCCCCATACTCCATTTGTATTCATATTTGGGCATATAGAATATTTGTGCCAAGTTTGGTCCGGATCTATCATTGTTTGAGTCCACAGTGCTCTCTGGATGTGGGTGAACTACAACTCCCTAACTCAAGGTCAATGTCCACCAAACCCTTCTAATGTTGGTCATGGGAATCCTGTATGCCACGCTTGGTTCAATTCCATCAYTGGTGGAGTTCAGAATGTTCTTTGATTGTAGGTAAACTATAAATCCCAGCAACTACAACTTCCAAATGACAAAATCAATTTTTTTCGAGTGAAAGRCATACATTGGGTTGTTAGGTGTATGCTGTCCAAATTTAGTGTCAATTCGTCCAGTGGTTTTTGAGTTATGTTAATCCCACAAACGAACATTACATTTTTATTTATACAGACTAGTACATGTGAAAAAGATCTTGGAGTCCTCGTGGACAACAAGTTAAACATGAGCCAACAATGTCATGTGGCGGCATAAAAAAGCCAATGGGATTTTGGCCTGCATCAATACCAAACATATATTAGTATGATGGYGGATTATGGAGCCTGTGGTCTAGATAATATGCTAGCATGATCAGGGATTATGTGATCTGTAGTCTAGAACATATGCTAGCACTCCACTTAGGCAGAAAAGATGAAATGCAAAGATAAAGAATGGGGAATGCCTTGCTCGATAGCAGTATGTGTGAAAAAGATCTTGGCTTCAAACTACAACAAAGGGGATTCCATCTGAACATTAGGAAGAACTTCCTGACTGTGAGAGCCGTTCAGCAGTGGAACTCTCTGCCCCAGAGTGTGGTGTAGGCTCCTTCTTTGGAAGCTTTTAAACAGAGGCTGGATGGTCATCTGTCGGGGGTGCTTTGAATGCGATTTTCCTGCTTCTTGGCAGGGGGTTGGACTGGATGGCCCATGAGGTCTCTTCCAACTCTATGATTCTAATAATTGAAATCTGAGATATTTTCTTAACAATATTTGTGAATAATAACTTCTGTGATATTTGCTAATAATAACTGCTTAGCAAGAGTACTCAACAATAATTGCAAATGTGTATCATCACCACTTTYTTTTGCAAACAACACTGTGGTAATTGCCTAATAGTTGCCTAACAGCTTAATTGTAGCAGACTCCAAATGGGGCAGGTTGATAATTGCCTAATAGCTTAATTGATAATTGATAATTGCCTAATAGCTTAATTGTAGCAGACTCCAAATGGGGCAGGTTGATTCAGCATCAAGCTTCAAAGAACAGATCAGTTGTTTTGCTAAGACTACAAAGCTAAGCACAAAGTGAGGTAATTGGGACTAGAAAACTGATTGATACAGCAAGGCAACAAATCTTCTGATAAACAATGGGAAAAACTAGGAGGCTAATTAGCTAACACTTTTTTTCCCATATCAGTAGTGACTTGAGAAACTGCAAATTGCTTCTGGTGTGAGAGAATTGGCCATCTGTAACGATGTTGCCCAGAAAATGCCCAGATGTTTTACCACCCTGTGGAAGGCTTCTCTCATGTCCCCACATGGGAAACTGGAGCTGACAGATGGGAGCTCACCCTGCTCCCTGGATTCGAGATGGATTGAGGTGTGGCATGGGGCTCCCTTTTTGTGTAAGCTCACTGCACAGTTTATCTGATCAATAAACTCACTATAATGGAGATCTCCTGTCTCTAGTGACTATTTGGGACTTGGATACTAGAGATTTATTATGGGCTGGCTATCTGACAGATGTGAAATAGGATCTGGGTAATATCAACAGCTCCCATCATTCCATAGTATTGGGCCATGGTGGTTCAACTGCATTCCCTCAAAAGTAGATGCACCCCAAGCTGTAGCTATCAATGCCTCTGTTTTTTCCAGAACTTCCATGAAAAAGTGACTCTTCTCTTCCACCTGTGATCAGGTTGTCCATCAGGGTTGTCGGGACGCAACAGATGCCCACCAGCAGGTCACTGACGGCCAAGTTGAGGATGAAGAGGTTGGTGACGGTGCGCATGCGGGGGTTCCTCAACACCACCAGGCAAACCAAGGTGTTCCCGGCCATGCAGGAGAGGAAGGCCAGCAGATAGGCCACTACCAAGATGGCAGCCACCGCTGGCGAGTGCTGGTAGTAAGGCAGGAAAGTGCTGTTGCTGCGGATGCCTCCCCACCAGGTCTCGGTCTTATTGGCCCCGGTTTTCTTCCAGGCAAGACTGCTTCCCTTCACTTCCATGCTCTGCAAAGCAACCCAAGCAACCATGTGAGTTTGTAGAATCAAAGACTCAAAGAGTTGGGAGGGATCCCCAAAGGCCACCCTGTCCCACCCACTTCTGCCAGGTAGGGAGGCACAATCCAAGCCCTCTCAATAGACGGTAACAGGGCCGTAGCCAGAAAAAAATTTCGGGGAGGGTTGACGATTTCGGGGGGGGGGGGTTGAAACCTGCCTCCTAGCTCACGCTGAAGCAAAGAGCACAGCAGGGGGCAGAGCAACCTTCAATAGCCTGCAGCTCCGCCCCTGTCAACCACCTCCACCAAGTCTGGCCTCCTTAATGAGAACATTCAACACACACACACCCAACTTGGTTGCTTCACTTCATCGGCTATTGCTGCAAGTATGGACAGTGTGAATAAATTGTCAATATTTGCTTGAGATAGTGCTTACAGTTCTGGAGAGACTCTTAATTTTTTGCATCTCATAGACTTAGCATGGGGATTTGGTTAACCAGTTAAAATTCATGAGTAAACCAGTTTTTTTAAAAAAAATCTGAAACATTTCGGGGGGGGGGGGTTGAACCCCTAAAACCACCCCCCTTGCTACAGGCCTGGACAGCAATGTAGCAGTTTGACCTCCAGATACAGAGAGTCCATCACACTAATGTAGTCTATCTTCCGCTTGAGTAGGAAGAGACCCTCAAAGGCCATCCAGTCCTACCCCCTTCTGCCAGGCAGGGAGACACAATCTAAGCCCTCCCAACAGATGTATTAAGAGTGTCCATTACATTGAGGCAGTCTACTATTATGTTTATGTTTATTATAGTCTGTTTTTCCCTTTACAAGGAGACACAAAGTGGCTAGAAAGAAGCAAATGGGGAGAGACCCTCAAAGACCATCCAGTTCCACCCCCTTCTGCCAAGCAGGCAGACACAATTCAAGCCTTCCTGACAGATGGCCATGTAGTGGTTTGACCTCTGTATCAAGAGACATTGAATTTGTCTATATTATTGTTGTTGTTATTATTGTGATTAGGTTTATGTTTATTAAGTTTATTTATAGTCTGCTTTTTCCCTCTACAAGGAGACTCAAAATGGGTAGAAGAAATGAATAGGAAGAGACCCTCAAAGGCCATCCAGTCCCACCCCCTTCTTCCAGGGAGGGAGACACAATCTAAGCCTTCCTGACAGA
This sequence comes from Anolis sagrei ordinatus, assembly GCF_025583915.1. NCBI lineage: Eukaryota > Metazoa > Chordata > Lepidosauria > Squamata > Anolidae > Anolis > Anolis sagrei. The sequence continues at coordinate 24,014,525 of NW_026847882.1, forward strand.
TGGCCATGTAGCAATTTGACCTCCAGATAGAGAGAGCCCATCACACTAATGCTGTCTTATCTTTCACTTGAGTAGGAAGAGACCCTCAAAGGCCATCCAGTCCCACCCCCTTTTGCCAGGCAGGGAGACACAATCTAAGCCCTCCCAACAGATGTATCAAGAGTGTCCATTACATTGAGGCAGTCTATTATTATGTTTATGTTTATTTACAGTCTGCTTTTTCCCTTTACAAGGAGACTCAAAGTGGCTAGGAAGAAGCAAATGGGGAGAGACCTCAAAGACCATCCAGTTCCACCCCCTTCTGCCAAGCAGGGAGACACAATCCAAGTCTTCCTGACAGATGGCCATGTAGCAATTTGATCTCCAGATAGAGAGAGTCCATCACACTAATGCTGTCTTATATTCCACTTGAGTAGGAAGAGACCCTCAAAGGCCATCCAGTCCCACCCCCTTCTGCCAGGCAGGGAGACATAACTCAATAATAATAATAATAATAATAATAATAATAATAATAATAATAATAATTTTGTCATGTCAGGAGTGACTCCTGGTGTGAGAGAATTGGCCGTCTGCAAGGACGTTGCCCAGGGGACGCCTGGATGATTTGATGTTTTTATCATCCTTGTGGGAGGCTTCTCTCATGTCCCCGCATGAGGAGCTGGAGCTGATAGAGGGAGCTCATCCGCCTCTCCCCGGATTCGAACCTGCGACCCTGTCGGTCTTCAGTCCTGTCGGCACAGGGGTTTAACCCCGGGGGCTGAGGGCTAATAATAATGAATAAATTTAATAATAGGAAATGATAATAATAGTAATAATAATATAGCAGTAAAATGGAATAAAGTAATAAAATGGAATAAGAAGAAAATAGTAAAATATCACAAAATAGTTATACAATGTAATAATAAAATATAATAATACTATAGTAATAAATACAATTATTTAAACATATATAATACAAAAAGAGAATATGGTATTATAATGTAATATATATAATATATAATATATGGTAATATAATGTAATAATAATAATAATAATAATAATAATAATAATAATAATAATATAAGAAAATGTTCTTGCCTCCCCAAACTACAACTCCAAGGATTCCATAGCATTGAGCCATGGCATTTAAAGTGGTGCCAAACTACATTAATTCTATAGTGTAGACACACTCTCACACATATTTGAATAACTTGCTGCTGTAGTAATATTCTCTGCTCATACCACAATTTGGAAATGTCTAAACTTGGAGGCCAGTTTCTCTGCTTTCACTGGAAGTGTACTTCTATTAATTTGAAATAGTTGCATCTTTCCTCTTGCAAAAAGCATTTCACTTTGAGGAGCTTGTTCGAAGCTCTGTTTCCTGAGACCATTCAGGTTGCAAATCTGTATGCTTTCTGCCTAATAGGCAGCTTTTACTTTTGGAGGTTTGCGCAAAGGAAAATTCAGACCACATCCAGGAAGGATTGCACATTCCTTATTCTGAGAACTGTTTCAACAACACGTCTTTTACACACTTCGTTAGGAATAAATCATATTGAATTCACATGTTTAGGGTTGCAACATAAGACCACAACTCTCAACATGCACTTTGCAGACTCTGAGCCTCATGAAATGTGGCGAGTCTTACATGCTGCTCTGTTTAAATATTAAGAATTTAATGTGTTGTTGAAGATTTTGATGGCTAGGTTGCTGTGAATTTTCCAGGCTGTATGGCCATGTGGCCATGTTCCAGAAGTATTCTCTCCTAACGTTTCACCCACATCTATGGCAGGCATCCTCAGAGCTCTGTTGGAAACTAGGCAAGTGGGATATCTATCTATCTATCCATCCATCCATCCATCTATCTATCTGTGTAATGATGTTCAGGGTGGGAGAAAGAACTCTTGTCTGTTTGAGGCAAGTGTGAATGTTGCAATTGGCCTGCTTGATTAGCATTGAAAAGTCATGCAGCTTCAAAGCCTGGCTGCTTCCTGCCTGGGGGAATTCTTTGTTAGGGAATTCTTTGTTAGGGGGAATTCTTTGTTAGCTGGCCCTGGTTGTTTGTTTGTTTGTTGGCTTCATTTGTACCCCACCTTTCTCACTCCTGCAGGGGAACTCAAGGCTGCTTACAACTCCATCAAGATTCAATGCAGTTTAACATAAACTAAAAAGAGTTTAAACAGTAAGCAAATAAAATGCATAGAATAAAAACTGTGTTTCCTGGCAGGAAGCAGCCAGGCTTTGAAGCTGCAAGGCTATTCAATGTCAATCAAGCTGGCTAATGGCAACATTCACACTTGGCTCCAACTGACAAGAGTTCTTTCTCCCACCCTGGACATCATTCCACATATATATATACAGTGCACTTGCCTCCTTTCCAATAGACCTCTATACAGATGCCCTCACTGATTGACTTTGCATCTACAAGATTATTCAAGGCTAATCAAGCTGGCCAATGGCACCATTCACACTTGCCTCCAACAGACAAGAGTTCTTTCTCCCACCCTGGATATCATTCCACAGATATATATAAACAGTACACTTGCTTCATTTCCAACAGACCTCTATGCAGATACCCTCACTGATTTACTTTGCATCTGCAAGATTATTCAAGGCTAATCAAGCTGGCCAGTGGCAACATTCACACTTGCCTCCAACGGACTGTTGGAGAAACCCGTGCTAGGACGGAGAAGCACCTTTTGGCAGGTCAGAGGAGGCCCCTTGATCGATGACTGCAAAATGCCTGCTCTTCAGCTAGACACAGAGACATGTTTTTGCATGTTGGAGGTTGGAACCTGATATTCTTATGATGCTCAGATGACGTAGGGATGACGATGATATATGTTATAGTATGTTCTTTGTCTACTTGAGTCTGAAACTTATAAAAGGCCAGTCCGCACCTTGATCGCGGCTGGTGTGATTAGAGGTGACTCCACACCAGGCTCCAGCTGGATAAATAAACGTGCTTTAAAGTCTCCAGACCTCTCTCTGTGTCTCCTTTCATCAAACCGCTCCTGCTACTACATTTTGGCGAGCCAGGCAGGAGTTTTGAAGGAGGTTTGCAGAAGGGGAGACAGAGAAAAGGGGCTTTTTTGGAAAAGCCTGGAGATTCCTCGGACAGCAGGCTGGCTCCCATCATTTTCGACAGCTATCCCCGTCCTGCAGGCAGTGTTTTTTTTAACACTGAAGGGGTTCTCTCGGGAGGATGAAGACTGGCTGCTGTTTCCGACGAAGTTCCATCCTTTCATCAGAGGAGGCGGAAAACCACGGATCAGGCAAGTATGAATGTGAAAAAAGAACATTTAAAAGAAGAGTGTAGACGTCAGGACAGGTCATAGCTGTGTTTGCTAGTGACCAATCCAGGAGTAATTACCCTGGAAAAAAGGCAGTCCCGAGTAGACTTTTTGGGATTTTTTGGGTGTGCCAGAAAGGGAAACCGACTGCCTAGGGAGAGAGAGAGAGAGAAGAAAAAAAAGAGAAAGCCTAGGTACATTGTCTGTATGTTTGAATCAATGTTGTATGTTGTATGAATGCATTGAATGAATGAATGAATGAATGAATGCAATCAATGTTGTATGAAAGAAACCAGATGCTGTGTGGTTAGATCCCACATACCTTTCCCCTCTTTTGTGTATTAGTTGTCTGTCTGTCTAAAACATGTGATGATCATTCAGAAGCAAGCTTAAAGCCCTGCTAGGGTACATGTTAGCAGATTTTGAGAAAAGTTTTGAAAAACTAGATTTTGGGCAGGAATTAATGAGATCAAATCTCCTATCCTGCCCCAACTCTGTTGAGGAATAAATGCCTAACCTCCCTATTCTACTGAGATGATGGGAGAKCCGCAGAAGTCCTGCAAATCCAGCCCTCYRGCCAGCAGCAGCAGCAAGAAGCCAGTATAGCCCTCCAACACCACAGTGTCSCTACATAGAAGATACCCGAATCTTTCCCCATCAGATGATATAGATGAMCSAGATTCTATGCCGCCTGAGTCCACAGCCACTCRTTTCTAACAGATGTAGCTAGCTGAGTGGTTGTGAATAGAKATCAAAAGGAGMAGATAAGCAGTGACAAATGAAGGCTCAAGCCATTTGCTTATCAGCRGCATTAAGGCAATGGAAAAGAGGGCGAAGCAGAGGGTGAAGTATGAGCCAGAAAAGAGGACAGCTTCTTGAGCCGAATCAATGTCTGAACTGTAAGAATCATGGACATTGAATGAGAAACTTCCCAGATGATGAGTGGAAGAGAAAAAGGCTACCAGGGGCAGATAGGAAGACCCAGAGAGCTGCCCTTCTATCAAGAGTCACAGAAGCAGCTTAGGAAAAAAAAATCATTGGATTGGCCAAATGCCCCCAATGAAGAAGGCAGAAGACTCAAGTCAGTCAAGAGTTCTAACCTTAGGATCCCTATTCAAGGAAATAGTAGGATCCCAGAAAACATTTTTGGTAGACATAAGAGCAGAAGAAATCAGTGATACCAGTGGCACCGTAACCCAGAAAGCCATAAAGCTCATGGGAGCCATTGAAGATCAATGCCTACCTCCTTTCCAAAGAAAGAAAAGAAAGAAAGAAAGAAAGAAAGAAAGAAAGAAAGAAAGAGGAATAAAACGTCAGCTAGCAACAAAAGAAGTTACCATCAGTTTTCTATATATGCCTAACTGCCCAGTTCAATTGCTGGGAAGTGACTTGCCATGCAAACAAAGTCTAATATTATTCTTTGAAGAAAATGAATTTGCTAAGATGGCTTTAGAAAATAACAAGCCTTTTGCACCTCACCTGTCCCATGGTGGAGGCTGCTAGTAGTTTAAAAAGGCTCAGAGAAAAATGAATAGGAGAAAAGTTTGAAACTCCTGAGGTATGGGCAGAAAACAAGCCCCCCGGAATAGCCAAATGCATATCTCCGGAAATAGTACAGCCGATTCCAGGAGCCTGTCAGTCAGTCTGAAGGAAACACTCCAATTCCTAGACCCAGCCGTGCAAAAACTGAAGTCAAATACTTAGGATTCCATATAAAAGATGGCCATAGGACTGAAAGCAAGCCATCTGCCAGATCTTAGTCCCCAATACAAGGAAGCAAGTCCAATGCAAGTYCATAGGTGCAACAAGATTCTGTAAAATTTGGATCTCTATGAAGTAATTGGCAAATTCTTGTGTCAAGTTACAAAGGGGGGCGAAAGAGAGCCCTTCTAGTGGACACAAAAGCAAAATGCTGCCTTTCAGCAAATAAAAGTCTGTGCTGAGGACAGTCTGCTTTATGCCTGCCTAAGTAACAAAATCCTTCACTTGTTATGTTGCTGAGAAGGAAGATGTAGCAACAGGCATTTAACTCAAACCATAGACTGTTAGAACTCAAAGGAACCGATTGCTTAGCACCTCAAGAATGCTAAAACATCAGGCACTGTTGTGAATCCTTACATTAAAGGTTCAGCAATGCAATGGTTTAAACTTGCTACCCTCCTGCAAAAGGAACATCATAGCTGTATTGAAAAATGGACATAATATATACCAGTTGTCCTGACTTGACTGATGTTCCATTGCAAGGAGTTCAGCTTATTAAATACNCTTAAAGGTTCAGCAATGCACTGCTTTTAAACTTGCTACCCTCCTGCAAAAGGAACATCATAGCTGTATTGAGAAATGGACACAATATACCAGTTGTCCTGACTTGACTGATGTTCCATTGCAAGTTCAGCTTATTAAATACACTGATACAAAGCATGTACTTTCAGTACTACATGTCCATAGTGCACTTTACAAAGAAAGAGGACTTTTAACTGCAGCATGCCAACCAGTCAAACATTCAGAAAAAGATATTGCATTTCTTAGAAGCTGTATGGGTCCCAAAACAGGTGGTTGTAATGTACAGGGCAAGGTAGGATCCTTTAGCCAAAGAAACCAGAGGACAGATGCAGATGCCAAGAAGCAGATGCCATGTCTCTCCAGGTGGCTATCCTACTTCCTTTGCCCAATCCCAGTGTGCAGCCTACCTATAATAAAGAAGAACAGCAATGGGCCCAGGACAATGGTGCAATAGACTTAGCTAACTCTATTGGTTGGTGAGCTTTTCCAGATAAAGAATAATTGTCCCCAGAACCATGGCATGAAAAGTAGTAAAAGGAACTCATGAGTCATTTCAGGAAAATGGCACTAGCTAATCTCTTAGAAAGACAGTTAAACATAGATTGTCTTCACTTTCTTGACAATAGTAGCTTCAGCTAGGAGGTGTCATACCTGTGCCAAAAACACTCAGTGTCAGGGGCAATGCCATCCCCCAGGTACTCAGCATTGTGTAAATGTACACTTTGAAGCCATAGTTGTAACAGTGGTACATATTAGATGCATTCCCACCAGAACCATTGAACTGTTTTCGTTTGCAATGTTGTATGAGAGGCTCCTCCTTCATTCCCAAGGTCATAAAGGGGAATAGCATGAGAAGGGCCCAGGTAAAAGACAGGAAATGGTTGCTTTGGGAAAATGCTGCAATAGTTATGGCAAATGTTTAATGAGTTCAGGACACACACACACACCTGACCCCCATTTGTTTGTTTAAGCAAGGGGATGAGGTGTGGGTTAAAGATTGGTAATGAGGAACTTTGCAACTCAAATGAAAAGGTCTATGTGGTGATTTTTACATCACCTAGTGCAGTTAAGGTAGCAGAAATCAAAACCTTGCTCCCTTGGAGTAGAATTCAAACTGCTCCCAGTTAGCAAGCTATTCTAGATCCCAAAAGCACCCACTAAAGCTTAAATTAACACAGGATTGTGGTTGTTCTAACCAAATGGAAAAAGGTGGCAGAAAGAAGATTCAGACTAGACATTACTGCAAGACAACCCGGAAGCTCTTGCCCTGCGTACTGTCAGATCTGCACCTGCTGAAGGATGAGAAGACTGGGCTAGACACTGCAGCTTATTCCATGCCTGGAAGCGATTAAGCTCTACGCACTGTCAGACCCACAACTGGAGAGGAAAGAAGACGGAGCTAGGCCCTACTGTAACCCACAGGAAAGTTTACTCAACGTACGGCCAGATTCCAGAAGAATGAGAACTTTGTGGGTGATATATGTGTTTATTTATGTGTCAGTTTTGTGAATTGATAACTAGTTCAGTGAGCATGCAAAATGTATGTTTGATCAATAATGGGAGAAATGCTAACTTGGGTTATATGAGCATTATGAGTCAATTGTAAAATTTTCGTTTCTGTCTGCCTTTGATTAATAAGGAAGTTATAGTTTGGCTACTCTAGTCTCATAAGAGCAAAAAGTCAGACCATTGAGTCTTAAATCCTCCTAGTCTTTTCAATGGTTGCAACATAGATTAACACAGGTTCTGAAAACACCCCCAGGTAAATGCTTTTGAATAAAGGAAGGAAATTATTCTCAAATAGAAGTTAAGTAGGGGCATATTGACTTTTGTTTGTTTTTTTATTTATTGACAATACGTCAATAAGCCCCTAAAGGGGGGAATTGATGAGGAGATATTGGAAAAATAGATATTTATTGATTTATTTATGCATAAAAATCATATGTACTTTAAATGTATAGGAAAATCTAGTTCCCTCTGTGTAGCTGACAGGCAAGCAAGCTGCTTGTCTCCAAAAGGGGCTGAAGAGGAAGGGGGGTATGCATTCCAGAAGAGAGATAAGCCTGTTGGAGAAACCCGTGCTAGGACGGAGAAGCACCTTTTGGCAGGTCAAAGGAGGCCCCTTGATCGATGACTGCAAAATGCCTGCTCTTCAGCTAGACACAGAGACATGTTTTTGCATGTTGGAGGTTGGAACCTGATATTCTTATAATGCTCAGATGACGTAGGGATGACGATGATATATGTTATAGTATGTTCTTTGTCTACTTGAGTCTGAAACTTATAAAAGGCCAGTCCGCACCTTGATCGCGGCTGGTGTGATTAGAGGTGACTCCACACCAGGCTCCAGCTGGATAAATAAACGTGCTTTAAAGTCTCCAGACCTCTCTCTGTGTCTCCTTTCATCAAACCGCTCCTGCTACTACAAGACAAGAGTTCTTTCTCCCACCCTGGACATCGTTCCACAGATAGATAGATAGATAGATAGATAGATAGATAGATAGATAGATACAGTGCACTTGCCTCCTTTCCAATAGACCTCTATGCAGATGCCCTCACTGATTGACTTTGCATCTGCAAGATTATTCAAGGCTAATCAAGCTGGCCAATGGCACCATTCACACTTGCCTCCAACAGACAAGAGTTCCTTCTCCCACCCTGGACATCATTCCACAGATATATACAGTTGCCTTGCCTCATTTGTACAGACCTCTATGCAGATACTCTCACTGATTGACTTTGCAAGACTATTCAGTGCTAATCAAACTGGCCAGTGGCAACAATAACATTTGCCTCCAACAGACAACAGTTCTTTCTTCCACCCTGGACATCATTCCACAGATATAAAAACCTCACTTGCCTAGTTTCCAACAGACCTCACAACCTCTGGGGATGCCTGCCATAGATGCGGGCGAAACATCAGGAGAGAATGCTTCTGGAACATGACCAGACAGCCCGGAAAACTCACAGCAACCCATTAAGAATGTATTTTGTTGCACAAACCAGAGTCGAGAAATCTTTCCACTGGAGAGATGCGTTACAGAAACAAATGGGGACAAAATATGCGCGGGCATCACATTTTCTATCAATTGTTGCTGGCTTTTTCAAGCACAGCTTTTTTCTCCCCTAGGGATAAACCCTAATTTTTTGGAAATTGTTTTGCTCACAAATCCCTTTTGGGCACAGAATGGATTTCACGTTGGATTAATGCCTTAAATCATTACTTCGAACTCTTTGCTCTGCAGAGGCAAAGAAAATCGGAGCTTTTCTTCCTCCGTAACATCGTTTACCTGTTTTCTCCCCTTCTTTGTGGTATTATACACTCAATCAGAAGCTTTATATTTGCCTCATCCTAGAAGTATCAAAATATAACCCATCAAAAAGGCATGCAAAATGTATGCAAACTTGGATCCACTTACCTCTTCAATCTCTAGCCATTCCAGATCCAATTCCTTCCCAATATTCAGGCGAATTGCAAGGTCCGGAGCGGGATCCGCAGTTCTGTCTCAAACGCAAATGAGAAATCAGATTGTTTCCACGGATACGGAACAAATCCGGTCCCTGGATGAATTTGGGCACTTTCTCCTGGAAACGGTTTGCTCTTCTTACAGGTGTTTCTCTACTTCGCATCCATTTCTTTATAACCTGGAAGCAGGGAGGATGTGATGTCATTTTGCCCCCACCAAACTAAAACAAACCCAAACATCCATAGTTTGTCATCATGTGCATCGTTGACATACACATAAACATACACAGGTCTCTCGCACATAAACACTTTTCCTACTCATATGAGGACATTGAAAGCTATCCTGGAGAACACATGTTTTCTGTGCCAAAACAATTATTGCTATTATTAATGTTAATATTTTAATATTCTCCTAGATCAGAGACTCAAAGCAGAACAAGCAATAACACATATCTGCAAAAACATACAAAAACCAATTAGTATTAGTATATGCTTTTCGGCCAAAACTGAGACCCAAAAATAATTGGGAGAACATTGCTGATGTGTTTCATAAGCACAACTAACACAGCTATACTTATGGGACCTATAGTCCAGAATATATATTAGTATGAGTGGGGATGATGCAGCCTGTAGACAAGATAATATGCTAGCATGCCTAAGGATTGTGTGATCTGTAGTCTAGAATATATGCTAGCACTCCAATTAGGCAGAAAAAATGAAATGCAAAGATACAGAATGGGGAATGCCTGGCTCAATAGCAGTATGTACGAAAAATATCTTGGAGTTCTCAAGGACAAGTTAAATATGAGCCAACAATGTCATGCAGTGGCTAAAAAAGCCAATGGGATTTTGGCCTGCATCAAGAGGAGTCTAGTGCCTAGATCCAGGGAAGTCATGCTCCCCATGCTCTATTCTGCCTTGGTCAGACCACACCTGCAGCTGGCAGATGGTAATTTTGTCAGTGCTGATTGTGTTTAAGTGCATGCCAAGGTCTTTAGGCACTGCACCCAGTGTGCCAAGGAGGTCCCACATCACCACTGGGACCACCTTGACTGGCTTGTGCCACAGTATTTACAACAACAACAACAACAATAATAATAATTGGAAACACAACAAGATTAGTATACAGCAAACAAGATCATCATCATCATCATCATCATCATCATCATCATCATTCCACTTCCCACCGGAGTGGAAATCATCTATTGGACAGATGGCAAGCTGTTTAACCTCAACAGACTGAAAGGCAAAACCAAGGTTACAACAACATGTTCTAGAACTCCAGTATGCTGATGACAATGTCGTCTGTGCGCATTCAGAAGAAGATCTACAAGCCACTCTAAACACCTTCGCAGAAGCATATGAGAAGCTCGGCCTGTCACTTGAACATCGAGAAAACCAAAGTGCTGTTCCAGCAGTCACCAGCCAACCCCTCCCCAATGCCAGTGATACAGCTTAATGGTGTAACATTAGAAAATATTGATCATTTCCGCTAACTTGGCAGCCACCTCTCCACCAAAGTCAACATCGACACCGAAATACAACACCGCCTGAGCTCTGCGAGTGCAGCATTTTTCCGAATGAAGCAGAGAGTGTTTGAGGACCGGGACATCCGTAGGGATACCAAGGTGCTTGTTTATAAAGCTATTGCCCTCCCAACCCTGCTATATGCCTGCGAAACGTGGACTGTCTACAGACGTCACATGCAACTCCTGGAACGATTCCATCAGCGCTGCCTCCGGAAAATCCTGCAAATCTCTTGGGAAGACAAGCGGACAAACGTCAGCGTGCTGGAAGAAGCAAAGACCACCAGCATTGAAGCGATGGTCCTCTGCCATCAACTCCGCTGGACCGGCCACGTTGTCCGGATGCCCGACCACCGTCTCCCAAAGCAGTTGCTCTATTCCGAACTCCAGAACGGAAAAAAGAATGTTGGTGGACAAGAAAAGAGATTGAAAGATGGGCTCAAAGCCAACCTTAAAAACTCTGGCATAGACACTGAGAACTGGGAAGACCTGGCCCTTGAGCGCTTCAGCTGGAGGTCAGCTGTGACCAGCAGTGCTGCAGAATTTGAAGAGGCACGAATGGAGGGTGAAAGAGGAAAACGTGCCAAGAGGAAGGCGCGTCAAGCCAACCCCGACCGAAACCGCCTCCCACTTGGAAACCAGTGCCTTCACTGTGGGAGAAGATGCAGATCAAGAATAGCGCTCCACAGCCACCTACGAACCCACCCCCAGAACACCGAACTTGGAGGACCATCATCCTCGGACTATGAGGGATAGCCTAAGTAAGTAAATAGTAAGCATCATCATCATTATTACACTTTCCTCTCTCAAACAAACTAGCCAAGAATTGAATCTCCCAGCAGTTTCTTCCTTCTTGTATTCAGGTAGATGTGAATATAGTCCAAGAAGCATAACAAATGTACTGTTGTTGTGCTGCACAAAAGCATCATAGTACTGCTCTCTCTTTTTTTTGTGGTGCAGATTCACTCTCATTGAAATCTTCTCTTCTTTTTGTGAAGCTGCCCCTTCCTTTGTTCCCTGCTTACCTTCCACTGCAAAGGAATACAAAACGCAAGCCTCAAAAGAATAATCTGAAGTGGCCTCAGGGACCAAACAAAGAGGCTGCCTTCATTTCATATTCTATCAATATTTGAGTGGGCAAGGACCAGATACCTTCATTTATACAGGGATGTGAGACAACAAGCTGCGAGAAAGTTGAAGATTTACCTTCTAAAGTTTAATTACAGAGAAAAAGAGATCAACTCCTAATTGTTGGGTTGGAGAAGACAAAAAAAAGGCAAAGATGAACATGAAATAGGCACATCAAATCACCTCTCAACAAAAGATCCCCCCAGGCACTTCCAAGCCATTAAATGCTAATCAAGGTAGTCAGTTGAAACATTCACACCTAGCTCTAGCAGACAAGAGTCCTTTATCTCACCCTGGTCATTCCACAGATATATAAACCCTTTTTCCTAGTTCCAACAGACCTCACTACCTCTGAGGATGCTTGCCATAGATGCAGGCAAAATGTCAGGAGAAAATGCCTCTAGAACATGGCCATATAGCCCAGAAAAACCTACAACAACCCAGAATATGAAATAGCAAGCTATAAATAATATAAAATCATTTTACATACATTTGTGCATTTCGTTATGTTCATGTGTTCATTTAGATAATTGTGCGTACTTAATTTTATTTTCTGGTTTGTTTGTTTTTTTTTCAAAAACTGTTCAGACCTTCTGAGAATATAGCAGCTTTGACGTGGAGTTTCAAGGCAGGAAAAGTAGATGGAGGAGGCAAAAGAATTGCCTACCTCAGTGTTTCTCAACCTGAGGGTTGAGAAACATTATTTTCTCACTGTCATGGGGGTTCTGTGTGGGAAGTTTGGCCTAATTCTATCATTGGCGGGGTTCAGAATGCTCTTTGATTGTAGGTGAACTATAAATCCCAGCAACTACAACTCCCAAGTGTCAAGGTCTATTTCCCCTAAACTCCACCAGTGTATTTTCTCCAACCTCACAACCTCTGAGGATGCTTGACACAGATGACAGCGGGCACTGAGGTCCCTGCATTCAAATTGATCTGACTGCAGCAGGGAGTTCCACAGTTCCTGGAAGCATGAGTTTTTCCCAGCATCTGCAGGACAGTGACACCAGCAACAGGCTCAACAAAGGACTCTTTTCCCCCTCCCTGCCAACTTCCCTGGGCTTCCTTGTAACAATCCCTCAATAAAAAATATCTCTTTCTTAAACTTTTCCCTATCTGAAGTGATTTATTGTGTCCTTTACTGACTCTAACTCAACCTTGGGGGTGAGTGAAGGTACTTCAAGTCCCATCATCCGTGGTCCATCCTTCTCCAAACTGCACCAGGACATAGAGTGGGTCATGGGGGCTCTGTGTGCCAAGTTTGGTCTTGATCAGTCATTGAATGAGGGCTCTGCTTTGACACTTGATGCTCAGATGTCGGTGGTGGCTGGGAGGGCCTTTGCACAGTTAAAGCGCGTGCGCCAGCTGCGCCCGTACCTTGTGATCTGGCCATGGTGGTCCATGCCCTAGTCACCTCTAGGTTGGATTACTGCAATGTGCTCTACGTAGGGTT
>NW_026847882.1:24028022-24064119 GCF_025583915.1 Anolis sagrei ordinatus
CGCGTGCGCCAGCTGCGCCCGTACCTTGTGATCTGGCCATGGTGGTCCATGCCCTAGTCACCTCTAGGTTGGATTACTGCAATGTGCTCTACGTAGGGTTGCCCTTGAAGATGGCCCGAAAACTACAGTTGGTCCAGAGATCTGCAGCCAGACTACTCACAGTGAGCTGGTTACAGAGAGCGGTCAACCCTACTGTTTAAACAGCTCCACTGGCTACCAATAAGTTTCCAGTCCCAATTCACGGTGCAGGTCGTCACCTATAAAGCCCTATTTTCACGATCGCATCTTCCCCTATGAACCAGTGCGTACCTTGAGATCTTCTGGGGAGGCACTGCTCTCTCCCCCCCCCCCCCCGCCGTCACATGCACGGTTGATGGGGACGAGGGAGAGAGCCTTCTCGGTGGTGGCCCCACCGAGAAGGCTCTCGCCCTCGTCCCCATCAACCGTTTTTTTAGGGTCTTGCCAGCCCTTGCCTCAGCAGGGCCCCCTAAATTTATGTTCGACATCATAGATGCAGGTGAAATGTCGGGAGAAAATGCTTCTAGAATATGACCATACAGCCCGAAAAACCTACAACAATCCACTAGTGTTCACATTTGGGAATATTTAGTATTCGTGTCAGAGAAATTTTGGGGGTGCATATGTGCAGCGGAAGAGGTTGCTAAATCAACAGACACAGGACTCCAAAAATCAGGACTCTGCAGTCTTACAGTTTCAAAATAACACAAAGTTTACTAAGCACATCTACACACGTCCATTCTTAGCGGGCATTCATCAGGAACTACAAAGCACAGCATAAACAGTTTCAGACCATCTGCTTATCAGACCTCTGGCTGTAACCGGATACTCCTACTTCTTCCCACAGCCAGAGAATGTTATCTCACTACTGTCAAGGTTACCTTTCTCTCTGCTTCTCACAGTATTTCTAATACACAATTAAACATAATAGAATCCATCTTGAAACACATCTTAATCCATCTTGAATTACATAGAAACACATTGAAAAACACACATGCATACCTCAATAATCCTGACATGGTGCTCATCTTTGGCACACAGAACTCCCATGACCAACAGCAAATACTGGAAAGGTTTGGTGGGCATTGGCCTTGAGTTTTGGAGTTGTAGTTCACCTACATACAGAGATGTAGGTGAGCTACATGTGGACTCAAACAATAATGGATCCGGACCAAACTTGGCACAAATACTCAATATTCCCAAATGTGAGCACTGGTGGAGTTTGGGGAAAATAGAATTTAACAATTGGAAGTTGTAGTTGCTTGGATTTATAGTTCACCTACAATCAAAAAGCATTCTGGATTCCACCAATGATAGAATTGGTCCAAACTTCCCACACAGAACCCCTATGACCAACAGAAAATACTGTGTTTTTTGATGGTCTTTGGTGACCCCTCTAACACCCCCTCTTGACCCCCACAGGGGTCCCGACCCCCAGTTTGAGAAACACTGGTCTATTTATTTACAACATTTATGTGCTGCCCTTCTCACCCCGAAGGGGACTCAGGCTTACAATACACACACACACACAACACACACACACACACACACACACACACATTATATTATTAGCATAGTACAATATCAGTATTAAATATTACTATATTTTACTATACCATTATATTGTAATATTAGTAGTAATATAACATGTAATATAAATATATAATTATAATATCATATTATTAGTAGTAGTATTATATTGCATTGCATTATAATGTTATAAATATTATATGTATATACAATATATTATATTACATTACATTATTTTATATTATTAGCATAACGCAGGAGACAAGGCATTTAGGCATTGTTGGGTCCTCCAGCTTGGCCTGATGGCATGTTTGCATTGGAATGCCTTCATTTCCCTGTGGTTTGCAATTTTCTATGGTTTTACATATCCACTGGAAATCCAAGAATGCATCACATCTGGATACAGGGACTCCATTACAGTTTATATTCCCATCCATCCACAGGTGCGTCTACATTGTATAATGGATGTCGTTTGACACCACTTTCACTGGTTTTCAATGCTAGGATTTGTAGTTTAGTGTGGCACCAGCGCTTTGTGGTGGAGAGGTCTTAAGAACTTGCAAAACTACAACTCCCAGGATCCCATAGCATTGAGCCAAGACAGTTGAAGCAGTGTCAAGCTGCATTCGTTCTCTAATATAGATTCACTCTTGGTGAAACTTACTGCACACTCATACGATCCTTTTGGGACTATAATTCCCATGGTTCTTCTAGGAGGAAAAAGCTAAACTTTCAGCTTAGAATTGCTGTAATAAGTGACTGGTTTGCAATGAGGGACATCTAGTGACAATGCAGAGGAAGAATCAGTCTTTTCAATTTAATTTCAAAATTAAATTAGTAGTTAGAAAAAAGATGACAGGGAGAGTGCATCTACACTGTAGGTTCCATGCAGTTTGATACCACTTTGACTGTCTGAATGCTATGGAATCCTGGGAGTTGTAGTTTGGCAAGACCCCACCAAATCTTCAGGGAAGATTGGAAGGTCTTGCAAAACCACAGTCTAGAACAGTCTCAACCTTCCTAATGACGTGACCCTTGAATCCAGCTCCTCATGTTGTGGTGACCCCCAACCATAACATTATCTTCATTGCTACTTCATAACTGTCAGTTTGCTACTGTTATGAATTGTCATGTAAATATCTGATGTGCAGGAAGTATTTTCATTCACTGGATCAAATTTGGCACAAATACCCAATACACCCAAATTTGAATACTAATGGGGTAGAGGGGATTGATGTTGTCATTTGGGAGTTGTAGTTGCTGGAATTTATAGTTCACCTACAATCAAAGAGCATTTAGAACTCCACCAACAATGAAATTGAACCAAACTTGGCACACAGAACTCCCATGACCAAGAGAAAACACTGGAAGGGTTTCTTGAGCATTGACCTTGAATTTAGGAGTTGTGGTTTACCTACATCCAGAGAGCATTGGCATGAATACTCCATATGCCCAAATGTGAACACTGGTGGATTTTGGGGAAAATAGACCTTGACATTTGGGAGTTGTAGTTGCTGGGATTTATAGTTCACCTACAATCACAGAGCATTCTGAACCCCACCAACAATAGAATTGGGGCAAACCTCCCACACAGAACCCCCATGTGGGCCACAGCAATGTGTGGCAGGGGATGGCTAGTTATTGATAAAGTACGTTATTGAGGGCTTCTCTTCCTTTTCCCTTTACATCTACTAAACCTCCACCCCAATGAAACCCATTCCAACCCACACCCCAGTGTGGGAAGTTTGGCCCAATTCTATCGTTGGTAGGGTTCAGAATGCTCTTTGATTGTATGTGAATTATAAATCCCAGCAACCACAACTCCCAAATGTCAAGCTCTATTTCCCCCAAACTCCACCAGTGTTCACTTTTGGGCATATTGAGTATTTGTGGTCCAAATCTATCATTGAGTCCACAGTGCTCTCTGGATGTAGGTGAACTACAACTCCCAAACTCAAGATTAGTGACCACCAAACTCTTCCTGTACTTTCTGTTGGTCATGGGAGTTCTGTGTGTCAAGTTTGATTCAATTCCATCATTGGTGGAGTTCAGAATGCTCTTTGATTGTAGGTGAAATATAAATCCCAGCAACTACAACTCCCCCCCAGGGGTCCCGACCCCCAGGTTGAGAAACGCTGCTCTAGATGCGCCCATTGATGGAGGGCAATATGATACAGTCCCCACATCCGCATTGCACCGTGGCAGCTAAAGTGGTGTCAAACTGCATTCAAGCTGCACCTTTTGCATTTTCCAGAATTATTTCTGCACATCAGTTTACAAAACCTCATTTGCCTGACTTTGTATATTGTGATGTCATTCGTTTTCTTCTTATGGTTCTACGATCCTTCTCCTTTGTGATGTCAGCCTGCCTTAATTCTACAGCCCGATGCATTCTCTTTTCCATTGGAAAGGTGCCCTTTTGGATCTTAATCGATGCCGTTGACTTGACGCTTCCTTTCGCAGAGCCAAGAGGATCCAAAAAAGAGCCAAAGGGTCTGATTCAAGGTTGATATAGTATTTTGGAAAGTTCCCCAAGGCGAGGACGGATCAGGACCATACAAATTAAATTGTAACAGGAGCAGAATTTGGAAAGAAAAGTCCCCAAACAAAATGTTTCGTCTGGTTGTTGTGTCTGCGCACATCCCCACCATAAACACTGACTATCCCGATACTTATGTGACCGGCTCCTTCAAAGGTAATATACTTTAGTCCGCTTTTGAGATATTCATTTATTTTTAACTAGCCGTCTCCTGCTACGCGTTGCTGTGGCCCAGTCTGTGTATATGTGTTTTGTGTGTGTGTATATTTGTGTATATGTGTAAATATGTTGTTTAGCACATGCATTGTAATGTATTTTTTAATTTTTGGCTTTTAAAGTCTCTTCCACTGTGTTTTTCAATTTTTTATGAGTGATGGTCACACAGCAAACAGAAGAATTGATCAGCAACTAAACATACTAGAGAGGTTTGGGAAGAATTCACCATGATTTATAGGAGTTGTAGGTACTGTGATGTATAGTTCACCTTCAATTGAAGCATATGATGAACTTTAATTACAGAACTCTAACAAAACTTTCAAAATTTCATTATTATTTCGTTATTGGTGATTTTTATGACCGAACCAATTAGGGATTGCCATTTATAATGAAATTTTGAAAGTTTTGTTAGTGTTCTGAAATTTTCACCACCAGAACTTTAGCAACACTGTAGAAGCAAAGCACCAGTGCCCCCTAGTTTTATAAGTACTTTATAACCATTCAGAACAATGGGTTGCCCATTCCTAATAGAGATATAGGTATAGGTATAATTAATTATTATTAACTAATACTAATATTTAGTGAGCTGGGAAAGAGGTGAAATAACTTAATGGGATGCTTTATTTCCCTTATAGGCATTGAGAAGGACACGAGAGTGGTTCAAAAGGAGCAAAACCCCGTATGGAATGAGGTAAATAAAATCATCTTGGTGTAAATCTTATTCTGTATTTACAACTTATTTCCATGCCACCTGAACTGTCCAAGGCACCATGCAATGGATTGCTGGGATTTGTAGTTTAAGGGTGGACTTTTAATTTCTTGATAGTGGGCTCTAAGCCACATCTTGGACTAGTGTTCTGTGACAGAAAATGCTGAGGGGGAGCCTACATTACAGAATTAATGTAGCTTGATATGACTTGGACTGCCATACCTTACATTTGGGAATTGTACTTTTAACAATTTTTGCTGTCAAAAGAGTGCTGGTCCCTCGGGAAACTACAAATATTAAGGCCACATAGCATTGCGCCATGGCAGTTCAAGTGGTGCCAAGCTGCATTAATTCTGTAGTGTAGATGCACTCAAAGCGCCTCTTCATACTACAGATCCCAAGATTCAGAGTCGTGTCAGTAAGAGGCAGCGTGCAAACCCTGAACTTACTGAGGAAAGATTTTAAAAAACATGAGGAAGGAGATTCACGTGCTTGGGGCCACCACCAATAAGGTCATCTTCTGCCATGTCTGAATGCAATAGAATCCTAGGAGTTATAGTTAACCAAGGTCTTTAGCATTTCTGTATACAAACCCACATGATCTCTTCGATCATCTGGAGAGGCCCTGCTCACGCTCCCACTCCCATCGCAGGCGTGATTGGTGGGGACGAGGGAGAGGGCCTTCTCAGTGGTAGCCCCTCGACTCTGGAACTCACTCCCCAAGGAAATCAGGCATGCCCCAACTTTGGCAGTCTTGTATGCTTTCACCAGTGCCCCATCTCTCCTACCTTGTTCATACCTAGCATTATTTTTAAACTTTAATTGCATTTGGCCCTACCATAAACGTGTGTTGTATTATTGTTATTGTTGCTTTTTTGTTTATGAGTTGTATTTTAATTGTTTATTGCTGTTGTTATTGCTTGTATTGACGTATTGTGGGCTCGGCCTCATGTAAGCTGCACCGAGTCCCTTGGGGAGATGGTAGCGGGGTACAAATAAAGTATTATTATTATTATTATTATTATTATTATTATTATTATTAGTTTCTGTCAAAGAGTTCTGTGTCTTTCAAAGGGTGACTCCTACAATTCCAAAGCATTGAATCAAGTAATGTCAAACTGCATTCATTCTGCAGTAAGAGAAAGCCCTTTCTAAGGCATGCTCAAGGGTTTAAAAACAGTATGAGTTTGAGTCTGAACTTTGAACCGGACCCTTTCCTTTCCTTTTTCCTCTGCAGACCTTGGTGTGGTACTTAGACAATGAGCTTCTCGACAAAAAATCATCTGTGACCGTTCACTTCCGGGAATGGAATCCTAAACCAGAATCCAAGTGAGCACCAGGAAAACCCCAAAATGGATTCAAGACTTTTGAAAGATCATTCAAAATGTGTCATTTGGTTGATGCTTTTTATTTACTCCAATGATTTTATCCGGTGCTGTCCAAAGTCTGTTCACTTTTCTTGGCTTTGAGTTTGTCTACACCAGTGTTTCTCAACCTGGGGGTCAGGACCCCCGGGGGGTTTCAGAGGGGTCGCCAAAGACCACCAGAAAACATATATATTTCTGGTGGTCTTAGGAACCCCTTTGGCATAGAAGGCTGAAGTTCTGTCCGCCTGTCCTTCTCTTCCTTTTGGGAAACAGAGGACGAATCCTCCCAACAAAAGTCCGGAGGTTTCAAAAGCACGGATTTTATTTCCAGCTGGGACCCTGAAGTGGACTATGTCGAAAAGCATCCAGAGCCCCAATATAGGTGCTGACTATGCCTTTTATAGCCTTCAAATGCAAGCAAACAAAGAACATGCGTCTACATACATTGACCTCATTCACTATGTCACCTTAGCACAGGGGTCCTCAAACTAAGGCCCAGGGGGCGGATACGGCCCTCCAAGGTCATTTAACCGGCCCTCGCTCAACAACAACAACAACAATCCTATCTCATCAGCCAAAAGCAGGTCCACACTTCCCATTGAAATACTAATGTGGAACTCATAGCTTTGTTTCCTTAGGATCTGTTCACCCGTTGCTCACGCCTGTGAAAGACAGAAGATGGCCCATCTCTCCATTGAAATACTTTTGGTCGTGTCAGGAGCGACCGCTCCTGTTGTGAGAGAATTGGCCGTCTGCAAGGACGTTGCCCAGGGGACGCCTGGATGATTTTTTTTGATGTTTTATCATCCTTGTGGGAGGCTTCTCTCGTGTCCCTGCATGAGGAGCTGGAGCTGAATGAGGTAGCTCATCCACCTCTCCCCGGATTCGAACCTGCGACCTGTCGGTCTTCAGTCCTGTCGGCACGGGGCTTTAACCCACTGTGCCACCGGGGGCTCCATTTAAATACTAATAAGTTTATATTTGTTAAAATTGTTCTTCAGTTTAATTATTGTTTTGTTTTAAAGTGTGTGTTTTTTTTTGTTTGTTTTTTTGCATTACAAATAAGATATGTGCAGTGTGCATAGGAATTAATTCATTTTTTTTCAAATTATAATCCAGCCCTCCAACAGTTTGAGGGACTGTGACCTGGCCCTCTGTTTAAAAAGTTTGAGGACCCCTGCTTTAGCATCATACGAATATCAAGTTCTACCTTCCAACATACAAAAGGCATGTCTCTGTGTATTTCTAGGCCTGCTTTTGACCTGTCAGGAGGGAGAGGGGAGCTCCTTACTTAGAGCCTAGTTGTACCAGTCTGTTGCCACTAGGACAGGCTTATCTCTCTCCTGGAATGTAGAGATAACATGCCCCCCTCTTCAGCACCCCTCTTGCTTTGCCTGGACAGCAGCTTGCTTGTCCTGTTAGCATTCTTTCTATACAGAGAGAACGTGATTTTTCTATACATTTCAGTGCTTGTAAAGTACATACAATTTATACATAAATCAGTATCTATTTTTCCAATATCTCCTCATCACCTCCACTAGGATTGGCTGGCCTCTCAGCCAAGGGGAGGGCAGTTTCTGAGACTCCAAATGGGAAGGCGGAGAGCAGGTGTGCTTGGCGCATGGAAGCGTGGTGCGCATGTCCGGGTGAGGGAGAGAGTATGAGGCTGCAGGGAGGTTTGTGCCAGCGAGTCCCTTCAAGGCACAGGGGTCTGTGTGGGAAGTTTGGCCCAATTCTATCCTTGACGGGGTTCAGAATGTTCTTTAGTTGTAGATGAACTATTAATCCCAGCAAGTACAACTCCCAAATGTCAAGGTCTATTTACCCCAAACTCCACCAGTGTCCACATTTGGGCATATTGAGTATTCATGCCAAGTTTGGTCCAGATCCATCACTGTTCGAATCCATAGTGATCTCTGGAAGTAGGTGAATTACACCTCCCAAACTTAAGGCCAATTCCCACCAAATACTTCCTGTATTTTCTGTCAGTCGTGGAAGTTCTGTGTGCGAAGTTTGGTTCAATTCCATCATTGGTGGGGTTCAGAATGCTCTTTGATTGTAGGTGAACTATAAACCCCAGCAACTATAACTCCCAAATACCAAAATCAATATCTCCCCTCAATCCCACCAGTAGTCAAATACAGGCATATCATGTATTTGTGCCATATTTGGTCCAGTGAATGAAAATACATTCTGCATATCAGATATTTACATGACGATTCATAACAGTAGAAAAATTATAGTTATGAAGTAGCAACGAAAATAATGTTATGGTTGAGGGTCACCACAACATGAGGAACTGTATGAAGGGATTGCAGCATTAGGAAGGTTGAGAAACACTGGTCTACACTGTAGAATGAATACAGCTTGGCACCACTTTAATGACCATGGCTCCATCCGATGGGATCCTGGGAGCTGTAGTTAAGTGTAGCATCATTAATTTTGAGCAAAGGAGGCTAAAGACCTCTCACAGCACAGAAGGTTAAAAAGGATCTTGTTAAAACTATAACTCCCAGGATCGCATGGAACCATGGCAATCAAAGTGGTCCCAAACTGGATCCGTTCTGCAGTGCAGAAGCACCCAAGGCTGAAGACAGTGTGAAACTACAACTCCCAAAATTGCAATAGTATTGCCTCCCAAGATTATTGGGGGTTCAAGTGATAGCAAACTGCATTTATTCTTCAGGAAGCTGTGATCAGTGGGGAGTTTTTTAGTCTAGCTGTAAGTATCATATTCCTCAGCTGTGGATATTTTGTAGCTCTTTGTGGATTCTTTCTTTTCTTTAGGGATTTTGGAGCCGCCAAAATATTCCTGGCGGAGGCCTCTGAGAAACTGGGTACGATGCTCACCTTGAGAGACCTGCCTTTGAAGGACAGAGATATGACGCCGACCGGAGTAAGATGGGACTTTTGGGGAATTCGGAGATTTATGAACAATGTATAGATAGATGCACATAGAACAGCATGCCCATCCCAAACAAAAGACCATTCATACCATATTGGAATACTGCTATGGCTTGCATCCTATGGAAACCTGGAGTTTCTATAGTTTTGGGGAGATACCTACTCTGCCAGAGAGTTCCTTCACCAAAGGACAGATCCCAAGATACCACAGGCTGCATCCAGAGGAGTTTATGTTCTTTCTTTAATGCAAATATTATCCAACTGATACAAAGAAAGTAGTGTCAAGGTTTAGCATTTTGCAAAACTAAATCTAATCCAGCACAACAACCTGCACTAATATACACATACTGAACACACAGCCAAAGAAACCGTTCTATGTGCCTCGCACTCATTTGACCCTCTGACCCTCTACTCCCTTAAGATAATATTATATCAAAACACTTCTCATTTTAATAACATTAATTCAAAAACCCAGTTGATATTTGCCCTCTTGGTGATAAGCAAGTACCAGTCTTCCTTGACCAATTCTCTTCTTCCTTCTCCTGCTGCTGCTGCTACTTCTACTCTTTCTCCTTTGACATTAGTCAGAGGTTTCTTCTTAATCCACTTCCTCCTACTACTACTCCTCCTCCTCTTCCTCTGTAGCAAGAATACTTTTATGCTCAGAGATGGAAGGAAAAAGGAGAAAGATAAGAAGAATGAGGAAGAAGAAGTGGATTAAGGAGAAATCTTTGACCGATGTCAAAGGAGGAGGAGGAGGAGAAGCAGAAGGAGGTGGAGGAGGAGGTAAAGGAGGAGGAGGGGAAAGAGAAGGAGGAGGAGAAGGTAAAGGAGGAGAAGAAAGAGAAGGAGGAGGAAGAGGAGAAGGAGAAGAAGGAAGAGGAGGAGGAAGAGGAGGAGAAGCTAGAGGAGGAGGAGAAGGAGGAGGAGGAAGAGGAGAAGGTAAGGGGAGAGAAGAAGAAGAAGAGGAAAGGAGGAGGAGGAAGAAGGAGGAAGAAAAAGGAGGAAGAAGAAGAAAGGAAGAGACGTCTTGATGCTCTTAGGCACTCTATTGCTCCAGAAGTGTGCTGTCGCGCCTGAGGGCTATAACTCTTAGTGAAAGAAGCATGGACGTGACATCTTTCCCCAGGGGATTGCTTCTTGCCCTCCTTTAGGAAAACTGGAACTCCCAAGGACCAAAACACTATAGATAACTCAAAATAGGTTTAATTGTTCACAAAGAGTTATCCCTTTAAGGCAATAAGCTGGAAGTTTCAAAGGGGTAAAGGAAAATATACATTACAGTCTCTGGTTGTCTTGGGTCCAAGGAGTTTTGCAGCTGAGAAGCTTTTCTAGGTCCCTCTTTCTCAATGGCTGTGAATATCAAAATAATCACAACCCCAATTCTAATGGCCTATATTTTGAAGGCACAAAGCCTTCCTCTGGTGCCAAAGAACTGGTTTGAAGGCGCTTGAGCCTTCTCAACATCATCCAGGTTGATCTGAACATGAAGCATAAGTCTCAAGGGTAAGAACCTCAGAATTGGTGCTGAGAGGTAACTTAATCAAGGGCTTCAGAGCCAAGTCTCTCACATCCATCTGATAGAAAGTTTGATGGTGGAATGGAAAAGGAAACTGTCCTGCTCTCTAGGAAGAGTTGGGGTCAAACAATTGAGCAGGAGGAACAATTCAACTGGTTCAAACAACATTGATTGACAGCTATAAAAACCAATCAATCCAACTATACATTTACAGGGTAAAAAGGCAAAATCAGGCATGATACAACAGTTCAAATCCTGCAACTTACAGTTCTACATATAGGTGGCACAACTTGCACCATCACATTGCAGTAATCGTTCATGTTTTGTTTCCAGTTGATCATCAACCCTATTGAGATTTATTTGCCCAGTTTGCTTTGGAGCTTTCTTTTTCTCCTTCCACAATCGGATAACCATTTTTTACATAACTCTATTTCAGTGCACGATTACAGTCCGGGTTTGTGTCTCTCCTCCTGAACCTGCTCCGCGCCCAACTTCTGATATGTTGAAATATGATTTGCAGAAACTCAGTGAGTAGCAAAGATTTCTTAGCACCATCATTGGGTTCATAAGGGACAAGTAAGCCACGGGTTGGCAAAGGAAGCTTGCAAATAATGGAGCAGGTGATGGTAGTTTAAAATGATCAAAATGGTGATTCTTGGAGAGATGCTAGTCCTCATTGGATGCCAGTTTGTGCAAGGTTTCCTTAAATTATTTTAATCAATTCAAAACATTCTATTTTAACATTTATATTTTTTAAGTTTTTTCTGAGATGCATAGTTTTTCAAGATTGGGAGACACTTTGGATCTCATTCCTGAGATAAAAGCAAAGTACACATTGATGTAGTTATTATTATTATAATAAAATAATAGTTGCAACATTGGAGAGGGCTTCTGTGTCACTGAATGTTGGACAAAAGTGTTGAGTATCATCAGGTGTTGCTTATCGTGCAGGCAGGTAGCAAGTCACACCTGTTGGGACCTCACCATTTGTCCTGAAAGTGTCAGGATCACCATATCAGCCTGGAACTGGCTGCTTCAGTTCTCCCGTCTTAGAGAAGGGAGGTGGAGGGAAAGGAGGCTGGGTACAGGGAAGGTAGTGTAAATAAGACATCTGCTCTGTGAGGGAAATAGAAATTGCAAATAATAATAATAATAGTAATAATAATAATAAAAACTTTATTTATATACCACTCCATCTCCCCGAGGGGACTCAGAGCGGTTCCCAAGTAATATCACAAAACATACAGAGTAAAAACAACATAACCATAAGATTAACAAACAAAATATAAACATAAAAATTGTCGCCATAACACACATATATTAAAAGTAATCCTGCCTGTTCAAGGCAATTAAAAATTAAAAAGGCCGGGCCAAGATTTGTGCAAGCCCAAAAATTCTAGGGGGCCCGGGAATTAAGTGCAATGCTATGGCAGGTAACAATAATATTAGGTACGGGTCTGTGGCTGTTCATTCTGGGGTCGATGAGAGGAAAGAATCTGGGTAATTGGTAGGAATAATAAGGCCGTATTAGACAATGTGTAGGGCTGAGTTAGAATTGGTCATTTTCAAAGGCTTGTTGAAACCACCAGGTCTTCAAGCTTTTACCAAAGGAGGGGCGGGATGGGGCCTGTCTTATTTCCCTTGGAGGGCGTTCCAGAGACGGGGGGCCACCACTAAGAAGACCCTCTCTCTCGTCCCCACCAACCGTGCTTCAGAGGGTAGTGGGACCGAGATGAGGCTCTCCCCAGAAGATCTTAGAGCTCACGCCAGTTCATAGAAGGAGATGCGATCGCGGAGATAGGCAGGGCCCGAACCGTTTAGGGCTTTATAGGTCATGACCTGCACCTTGAATTTGGCTCAGCAACTTATCGGCAGCCAATGAAGCTGTTTTAATAGGGGTGTTGTATGCTCCCTATAGTTTGCTCCAATAAGGAGCCTGGCTACCGCCCGTTGTACCAGTTCAAACTTCCGGACCATCTTCAAGGGCAGCCCCACGTAGAGCTCATTGCAATAGTCCAGTTTGGATGTAACCAAGTCGTGGACCACCCTGGCCAAGTCAAACTTCACGAGGTATGGTCACAGCTGCTGCACAAGTTTGAGTTGTGCAAAGGCCCTCCCAGCCACCGCTGACACCTGAGCATCAAGCGACAGTGTTGAGTCCAGGAGGACCCCCAAGCTACGGACCTGCGCCTTCAGGGGGAGTGTAACCCCATCGAGCACAGGTTGCCACCCAATACCCCGGTTGGTTCCGCGACTGACCAGGAGGACCTTTGTCTTGTCTGGATTAAGCTTCAACCTGTTAGCCCTCATCCAGTCCATCACAGCCGTCAGACACTGGTTCAGGGTCTGGGAGGCTTCCTTGGAATTCGGTGGAAATGAGTAGTAGAGTTGGGTGTCATTTGCGTACAGATGGCACCCAACTCCAAAACTCCGGATAACCTCACCCAGCAGTTTCATATAGATATTGAAAAGCATGGGGGATAGAATAGAACCTTGCGGGACCCCACAGGTCAAAGGCCACGGGTCCGAGCAGGTATCCCCCAGCTTCACCAACTGGGAGTGACCTTCCAGGAAGGAGCAGAACCACTGCAGAGCAATGCCCCCAAGACCCATTCTGGAGAGCCGCCCCAGAAGGATACCATGGTTGATGGTATCGAAAGCTGCTGAGATATCCAGGAGAACCAACAGACACACTCCCCCTGTCAAGCTCTCTTTGGAGGTCATCTACCAAGGCGACGAAAGCCGTCTCAGTACCATGGCGAGGTCTAAAACCAGACTGTGATTGATCTAGATCAGTGGTTCTCAACCTGGGGTCCCCAGATGTTTTTGGCCTACAACTCCCAGAAATCGCAGCCAATTTACCAGCTGTTAGGATTTCTGGGAGTTGAAGGCCAAAAACATCTGGGGACCCCAGGTTGAGAACTAGATAGTTGGTGTCATCCAGGAATCCCTGGAGTTGGGAGGCAACCACCCGCTCTAGAACCTTGCCCAAGAAAGGGAGGTTAGAAATTGGCCGGTAGTTATTTAGGACCGAGGAATCTAGGGACGCCTATTTTAACAAACTGTGGGCACAGTGTTTGGCCACTAGAGGGCGGGTGGGACTTGAGCTGTTATGTATTACAGGGTACTTGAGCTGGAAACTTTAGAACTGTCTTTTAGGGACTGAGGAAAGAAGGAAATAAATCATTTGTCTCCAGCATATTGTTTTGAGTTTGATTTCAACTCCAAGATCTTCCAGAATCTTACAAAAAGTGTTGCTTCTTTTAATGAACATTCACATCCGTTTAGAGATGGTTCCAATATTTGCTAAATGTGCCATATCAATACAGTGACTACAGAACTCTTTCCTTGCGGTCCTTGCCAGTTTGCTGCCCCATTTGTGCCAAGGAGTCCGTCCTGGAAGAAGTGGGTCCAAAGGAGATGGGTACCATTGAGTTGCCAAAGACCGCCATGAAGTTGGCAATGAACAAAAAGCAGGAATTCCAGGTAAGGCAGCCCAATGTATTGTCAAAGGCTTTCATGGCCGGAATCACTGGGTTGTTGTAGGTTTTTTCGGGCTATATGGCCATGGTCTAGAGGCATTCTCTCCTGACGTTTTGCCTGCATCTATGGCAAGCATCCTCAGAGGTAGTGAGGTCTGTTGGAACTAGGAAAAGGGGTTTATATATCTGTGGAATGACCAGGGTGAGACAAAGGGCTCTTGTCTGCTGGAGCTAGGTGTGAATGTTTCAACTGACCACCTTGATTAGCATATAATGGCCTGACAGTGCCTGGCAATCTTTTGTTGAGAGGTGATTAGATGTCCTTGTTTGTTTCCTCTCTGTTGTTGTGCTGTTGCAATTTTAGAGTTTTTTAATACTGGTAGCCAGATTTTGTTCATTTTCATGGTTTCCTCCTTTCTGTTGAAATTGTCCACATGCTTGTGTATTTCAGTGGCTTCTCTGTGTAGTCTGACATGGTGGTTGTGAGAGTGGTCCAGCATTTCTGTGTTCTCAAATAATATGCTGTGTCCAGGTTGGTTCCTCAGGGGCTCTGCTATGGCTGATTTCTCTGGTTGAAGGAGTCTGCAGTGCCTTTCATGTTCCTGGATTTGTGTTTGGGCAACGCTGCTGCGTTTGGTGGTCCAGGTGGTCAGTTGAAACATTCACACCTAGCTCCAGCAGAAAAGAGTCCTTTGTCTCACCCTGGTCATTCCACAGATATATAAACCCTCTTTCCTAGTTCCAACAGACCTCACTACTTCTGAGGATGCTTGCCATAGATGCAGGTGAAACGTCAGGAGAGAATGCCTCTAGACCATGGCCATATAGGTTCTTGTGGGTTTTTTCGGGCTATAGAGCCATGTTCTAGAGGCATTCTCTCCTGACGTTTCGCCTGCATCTATGGCAAGCATCCTCAGAGGTAGTGAGGTCTGTTGGAATTAGGACAATGGGTTTATATATCTGTGGAATGGCTGGGGTGGGGCAAGGAGCTCTTCCCTGCTGCAGTTAGGTGTGAATGTTTCAGCTGATCACCTTCATTAGCATTTGAAGGCCTGCCTGAGCCTGGGAAAATCTCTTGCTGGGAGGTGTTAATCTGTGCCTGGTTGTTTCCTCTCTGTTGTTTTGCTGTTGTAATTTTAGAGTTTTTTAATACTGGTAGCCAGATTTTGTTCATTTTCATGGTTTCCTCCTTTCTGTTGAAATTGTCCACATGCTTGTGGATTTCAATGGCTTCTCTGTGTAGTCTTACATGGTGGTTGTGAGAGTGGTCCAGCATTTCTGTGTTCTCAAATAATATGCTGTGTCCAGGCTGGTTCATCAGGTGCTCTGCTATGGCTGACTTCTCTGGTTGAAGTAGTCTGCAGTGCCTTTCATGTTCCTTGATGCGTGTCTGGGCGCTGCGTTTGGTGGTCCCTAGGTAGACTTGTCCACAGCTGCATGGTATACGGTAGACTCCTGCAGAAGTGAGAGGAGCTCCTTACCCCACCCCAGCCATTCCACAGATATATAAACCCATTGTCCTAATTCCAACAGACCTCACTACCTCTGAGGATGCTTGCCACAGATGCAGGCGAAACGTCAGGAGAAATGCCTCTAGAACATGGCCCTATAGCCCGAAAAAAACCCAAAGGACCTAGTGATTCCGACCATGAAAGCCTTCGACAATACATGGCCATATAGCCTGAAAACTTACAGCAACTCAGTTGTTCTTTATTTACTGTTATAAGTTTAGAGTTTTTTTAATGCTGGTAGCCAGATTTTGTTCATTTTCATAGTTTCTTCCTTTCTGTTGAAATTGTCCACATGCTTGCGGATATCAGTGGCTGCCAACTCCAGAGCAACCTTGAAAATTGTGCTTCTTGCCAAAAGTGCTTCCAAGACATAACCATCTGCAACGAAATCCTCCAAAGTAGCCATGGGAATTGTGCCTTTCAACCAAAAAGTCTTCAAAGGTATGACCAATGTGACCATCTCTCCGCTTTGCAGGTGCGGGTGCGAATCCTGGAATGCCGGCAACTGCAGGAAAACAACATCAAGCCAGTGGTGAAGGTGTACATCGGGGACCACGTCTTCCGGACACGAATCAAAGCTGGGAATAACCCTTTCTACAACGAGGTGGGCTTGGTCTTGAAGAAGCAGGGGGATCCCATGAGATCTAGAGTAGGCATGGGCAAACTTCGGCCCTTCGGGTGTTTTGGACTTCAACTTCCACAATTCCTAATGTATTGAACTGAATGATGATTATGTGGAAAAAATAATGTAATCCCAATGCTACAATTCCTGTAAGTTTTATTAAAATAATATTCATTCTTTGTATTTTAAAAAAATATTGTAACCTTGCTTTCTGGATAACCCTCATATTATTACCATGGTTTGGATTTCTCTATTTAAAGCAATTTTTATTCAAGAAAAATAAACCAAAACAAAACACACAAGCTGATATTTTGGATATATACAATTGAAAACAACAGAACGACATACTATGATATTATAGAGCCACACTTCCAATTTACTAACATTCTACGAATTCATAAATCCTGCAATAACATTTAGCCTATTGTTGTTAAAATGTAATGAAGACGTAGGGAGCCCCTGGTGGCGCAGCGGGTTAAAGTGCTGAGCTGCTAAACTTGCTGACCGAAAGGTTGCAGGTTCAAATCCGGGGAGCGGCATGAGCTCCTGCTGTTAGCCCCAGATTCTGCTGAGCTAGCAGTTCGAAAACATGCAAATGTGAGTAGATCAATAGGTACCACTCCAACGGGAAGGTAATAGTACTCCATGCAGTCATGATGGCTACATGACCTTGGAGGTGTCTATGGACAATGCCAGCTCTTCAGCTTAGAAATGGAGATGAGCACCAACCACCAGAGTCAGACACAACTGGGTTTAATGTCAGGGGAAAACCTTTATCTAATGAAGAAGTCCCAACCCTTTCTTAAAGTTGCTCACTTGCATACACCACAGAGAAGGTGGTACCCTTACTTCCATAGATCTGGTTTTTCTTTTTATCATTCTTCTTGTACAATATAAGAACCTGTCTTGTTTACAAGTGGAAACTGCACTATTTGAGTATGTGGCAACCAATACATAACCTCCCCATTACAGGAATAACTTCAGTTGGGTCTAGCACTGTGTTTCTCAACCTTCCTAATGCTGTGACCCCTTAATACAGTTCCTCATGTTTTGTTGACCCCCAACCGTAAAATTATTTTCATTGCTTCTTCATAACTGTAATTTTGCTGTTGTTATGAATCATAATATAATACCTGATATGCAGGATATATTTTCATTCACTGGACCAAATTTGGCACAAATACCCAATATACCCAAATTTGAATACTGGTGGGATTTGGGATGAGAGATTGATTTTGTCATTTGGGAGTTGTAGTTGCTGGGATTTATAGTTAACCTTCAATCAAAGAGCATTCTGAACATCACAAATGATGGAATGGAACCAAACTTGGCACACAGAACTCCCATGACCAACAGAAAATTCCGAAGGGTTTGGTGAGCATTGACCTTGGGTTTGGGAGTTGTAGTTCACCTATATCCTGAGAGCACTGTGGAGTCAAACAATGATGGATCTGGACCAAACTTGGCACCTATACTCAATATGCCTAAATGTGAACACTGGTGGAGTTTGGGGGAAATAGACCTTGACATTTAGGAGTTGTAGGTGCTGGGATTAGGCCTGGGTAACAACGCAAAAATTTGTTTCTAAAATCGATTTGTATTTGGGGGGTTTTGCGTTTCGATATTTAAAATAATTACAAAACTTTCCTTTAAAAAAGTTCAGTATTTACGAAATTTCGTTAATATTAACGAATCGATTCGTTAAGATGGCGGACCCCCCCACGCATGCGCAAATCACCTCTGAAACTTTGTTATGAAAACGGGGGTCGATTCGTTAAGGTGGCAACGAATCGATTCGTTGAAAAAGAAATATTTATCAGAAATATTTAAAAATGGAAAATTAACAATGCTTGCCCTGTTGTGGAGCGAACACAGCCACAGGACAGGGACAAACACACACACAGGCACACAAGGGTCTTTTCTTTTTTTAGAATATTTTTTGAATTTTTTTAAGAATAAAAGAAAGATATTTTCAGAAATATTTAAAAATGCTTGCCCTGTTGTGGAGCGAACGGCAAAGCCTCCCCGCTGCTCCCAGCCCAGGGAATGAATGAATGCAAGCAATGAATGAATGCAAGCCAAGCCTCCCTCCCGAACCTCCCGTCTCCTCGCCTTCCCCAGCAATGAGCAATGCGGCCACGCGGAGCTGCTTTTAAAGGGCAGCCCGCCCAATCACAATCAGCCACGGTGCTTGGGAGCGCAGGATTGGCTCCCAGCGCACCCAGCATCCTCCATCCCTAAAACGTCATTTCCGAAACGGGCGGAAGCCCGTAAAAAAGATGGAGGATGCCGTTTCGATATTTAAAAACACTTCCGGGTTTGAAAATATGTTTTGTAATCGTTTTGTAATTGTTAAAAATAACGAATATTTAACGAATTACAAAATTAACGAACGAAACCACCCAGGCCTAGTATCTGGCCCTACTCACAGAGCTGGACACAGAACGATAGCATTGGGCTAAACTTCCCATACAGAACCCATATGATCAACAGAAAATACCGTGTTTTCTGATGGCCTTTGGCGACCTCCCTGACACCCCCTTGCAACCCACCCTCAGGGGTCCCGACCCCTAGGTTGAGAATCATTAGCTACCAAATAGATTTACTTTATCGTCTCCACCCTAAATGTCCATCAAACCTTAAACCCACTCTTCGCTTCCTTCTGTTTATTTTACCTATGTATTTATTTGTCCTGCAGATATTTGTCAAGAACTTTAAGGACATGCCTCTTCGACTCTTTGATCAATTCATTACCATACAGGCAAGCCAATCATTTCTTACACAAAATACTCCGCAATCCAAAATTATCCACATAGGTTAACTGAGGGGGTGATGCCTTTGCTTTTGGGTGGTTCGATGGACACCAAGTTTGTTCCGTGTGCAAGATTATTTAAAATATTTTGCACAAAATGACCATCAGGCTATGGTGCATATGAACC
The DNA here is from genome assembly GCF_025583915.1 of Anolis sagrei ordinatus. Classification (NCBI taxonomy): domain Eukaryota; kingdom Metazoa; phylum Chordata; class Lepidosauria; order Squamata; family Anolidae; genus Anolis; species Anolis sagrei. The sequence goes on from NW_026847882.1 coordinate 24,047,379, forward strand.
ATCAGTAAATTATCTCTGAAGGGGTTAATGAAGCTTATCGGAGTGCAGAGATGTTAAAATGCTGAAATGCAAGCCTAAGAGAGAGGTTTGTCCTCTGGCCTACAGAGGAGCGAATGCCAAAGAGAGATAAAGTATTTAGAAAACACAGGATGCTCAGTATGTACACGTATTCCAAGAGCTTATCGTTCCAAGAGCTTATCGTGGCAGTAGCATTGGGAAGATATAAGTGATAGTTCTATTGCTTTAGGGTGGGAGAAGAAGACATTTACGTTCATGTACATGACCTATCACCAACATGTAAAAGATATAGCTATGGTAGATGGTGGATTTCCAGGTGATGATTGCCATTTCCTTAGGTCCTGAACTCCAGAGCCATAAGAGCGGATTCACTCATTGGAGTATTCAAGGTGAGCGTCTCCTACTTTGGGTCATATCAGATGTGACGCATATCATGGTTTCTCTACAGGCGCTCTCCAAGTGGATAGGCATGTGGGTTGTTGTGAGTTTTCTTGGCTGTATGGCAATGTTCCAGAAGCATTCTCTCCTGATGTTTTGCCCACATCCAGGAGAGAATGCTTCTGGAACATGGTCATAGAGCCCAGAAAACTCACAGCAACCCAGTGATTTTGACCATGAATGCCTTTGACAACCGATGTTGTTGTTCATTCGTTCAGTCGTCTCTGACTCTTCGTGACCTCATGGACCAGCCCACGCCAGAGCTCCCTATCGGCTGTCACTACCCCCAGCTCCTTCAAGGTCAGTCCAGTCACTTCAAGGATGCCATCCATCTTGCCCTTGGTCAGTCCCTCTTCCTTTTACCTTCCACTTTCCCCAGCATAATTGTCTTCTCTAGGCTTTGCTGTCTCCTCATGATGTGGCCGAAAGACTTCAACTTTGTCTCTAGTATCCTTCCCTCCAATGAGCAGTCGGGCTTTATTTCCTGGAGGATGGACTGGTTGGATCTTCTCGCAGTCCAAGGCACTCTCAGCACTTTCCTCCAGCACCACAGCTCAAAAGCATCTATCTTCCTTCGCTCAGCCTTCCCTAAGGTCCAGCTCTCACATCCGTAGGTTACTATAGGGAATACCATGGCTTTGGCTAGGCGGATCTTTGTTGCCAGTGTGATGTCTCTACTTTTTACTATTTTATCGAGATTGGACATTGACAACCGATAGGCATGTGTTTGTCATAGCATGGATGTTCCTCACCTCTATATCTGTTGGGGTTCAGCCTGGGTGTGAACCTGAACCTGATTCTCTGATTGTATTTCCTGATGCCACTGAAAACGTTGATTCTGAGGTCAGTGTAGAAGAAACTCCTGCAGGCTTGGAAAGTGAAAGTACACATTCTCATGAGAATGTTTCAGAGCCAAGCAGTGATAGCTCTCCAGAGAAGCTAACACCTGGGATCTTTAATGAGGATAGAAGAAGACAGATTTGGCAAAACAGGGGTGAATTGCAGAGTCTGCGAAGGTCAGCCAGATTGAAAGAAAAAGAAACAAGGGCTTCAAAGCCTGGAGGCGTGTCATGAAACAGATTCCTCGGCTTTAAGTGCCTCTCGCCAGGTTGACTCTTTAGATCAGGCATTGTTTTAGACTGAGGCATTACCTTGGCATATCTCCCGTTTCCCGTGGCCTTCATCCCAAGAGGCTTCTAGTGCTCCAAGTACGGTTAGTGGATTGCTTTAATTCTTCTTTTCCTTTTCTTCATATTCCTCTACAAGAGACCAATTTGTCTAATCAGATTTCCTGAATTCTTCTTTAATAAAAAATTATTTTATCCATTTCTTGAATCTCCCTCACCTTATTTATCCACTGCTCTATACCTGATGTTTCCTCCCATTTCCAGAGTTTTGTGTAGCCGATCCTACACCGTGTCAAATATGTAAATACAATGTCTTCATTTAAGTCCAATCTTAACTCTGAATCTAATATGCCTAATTAATAATATTCAGGTTTCTTGAAAAAAATCATAAAGATTTGTTGGCATTCCTCATGCATTTGTTTCCAATATTTTATGGCTTCTTTACAAGACCACCACATGTGGAAGAAACTTCCTTCATGGTGATGACATTTCCAGTAATTCTTTTCTGTGTTCTTCTACATCAAGCTATTTTTTCGATGTTATAGGCAGGATATATTTCCATTCACTGGACCAAATTTGGCACAAATACCCGATATGCCCAAATTTGAATACTGGTGGAGTTGGAGGGGGGAATTGATTTTGTCATTTGGGAGTTGTAGTTGCAGGGATTCAGGGATTTATAGTTCACCTACCATCAAAGAACATTCTGAACTCCGGCACCAATGATGGAATTGAAGCAGACGGCACACAGAACTTCCATGACCAACAGAAAACACTGGAAGGGTTGGTGGGCATTGACCTTGAGTTGTAGTTCCTAAGGCCATCAGAAATATGTGTTTTCTTATGGTCTTTGGCGATCCCTCTGCAATACCCATTCGAGCCCTCCAGGGGCCGAGATTCCCAGGTTGTGAAACGCTGTCTTAGAACATTTGGAATGATGGTATACAAATAATAAAGGTTTCCAGGTTTTGCCATTTGGAAACAGTGAATTTTTCTTCCCATTTTGCTGTAGCTGCCTTTCTTTGGTTGGGCGTAGCGTAATGTCTCCTATGTGTTTTCTTTACAGATTGAGATGGGACTTGTGTACAATTCCCCAGGTATGCTCATGCAGAGACGGCTGCAAATTATGTGTCTTTGAGTCCATTAATGTAGTTTGACATCCCTTTTAACTTCCATGGCTCAAAGCTATGGAATCATGGGGAAATGTAACTTGATTTATTTATCGTGTAATTAGTAACCAGACATTTGTATTACATTTTTAACAAAAACAAACAGACAAAACACAGAATTTGCAAGCTTGGTAGTTGATTAAATGTCCTTTGACCAGTAGCTGGCCACTTGGAGTGACTCTGGTGTTGCCGCAAGAAGGTCCTCCAGTGTGCATGCGCCAGGGCTCAGGTTGCATTGCAGCAGGTGGTCTGTAGTTTGCTATTCTCCACACTTGCATGTCGTGGATTCCACTTTGTAGCCCCATTTCTTAAGATTGGCTCTGCATCTCGTGGTGCCAGAGCGCAGTCTGTTCAGCTCCTTCCAAGTCGCCCAGTTTTCTGTGTGCCCAGGGGGGAGACTCTCATTTGGTATCAGCCATTGATTGAAGTTCTGGGTTTGAACCTGCCACTTTTGGACTCTCGCTTGCTGGGGTGTTCCAGGGAATGTCTCTGTAGATCTTAGAAAATTATTTCTTGATTTAAGTCGTTGACGTGCTGGCTGATACCCAAACAAGGGATGGGCTGGAGATGTCACTGCCTTGGTCCTTTCACTATTGGCTGCTACTTCCAGGTGGATGTCAGGTGGTGCGATACCAGCTAGACAGTGTAATTTCTCCAGTGGTGTAGGGCACAGGCACCCCATGATAATGCGGCATGTCTCATTAAGAGCCACATCCACTGTTTTAGCATGGTGATATGTGTTCCACACTGGTCATACATACTCAGCAGCAGAGTAGCATAGCGCAAGGGCAGATGTCTTCACTGTGTCTGGTTGTGATCTCCAGGTTGTGCCAGTCAGCTTTCATATTATATTGTTTCTAGCACCCACTTTGTGCTGCAGGCAGTGCTTCTTGTAGGTCAGAGCATGGTCCAGAGTGATTTAGGTGTGCTGCAAAACTTCAGTGGGATTCCTTCCCAGGTGATCCTCAGAGCTTGGGATGCTTGTCTGTTCTTAAGGTGAAAGGCACATGTCTGTGTTTTAGATGGATTAGGGATCAGCTGGTTTTCCCTGTAATAGGCAGTAAGAGCACCTAGAGCTTCGGAGAGCTTCTGTTCAACCATCTCAAAGCTCCCTGCTTGAGCAGTAATGGCACGATCATCAGCATAGATGAAACTCTCTGTCCCTTCTGGCAGTGGCTGGTCATTTGTGTAGATGTCGAGCATGGATGGGGCAAGCATGCTTCCCTGAGGCAGGCCGTTCTTCTGTTTCTGCCATCTGCTTCTCTGGCCCAGGAACTCAACAAAGAAGTTCCTGTTTTGTAGCAGGTTTCCTATGAGGCAGGTGAGACGGTAGTCCTTTGTGATATTATCCATTTTTCTCAGGAGGAGGCGGTGGTTTACGGTATCATAAGCCGCTGACAGGTCTATGAAGACAGCTCCTGTGATCTGCTGCCTTTCAAAGCCATCTTCTATGTGCTGAGTTCAGCACTTGCGATGTGCAACTTTTGCCTTTCCTGAAGCCAACTTGCTGTGGAATCAGACATGCGTCTATGATAACTTGATAAGGCACCAGCACTCTTTGGCTGGGATGGATATAGACTTTGCAGAACTATGACTCCCAGGACTTTGAATGAGAAAATGTAGGAGAAACTTCAAGTTGTATCTAGATTATGTCTTGACTGTTTGTGCCTCCTTTCCTCAGGCCATGCGTTGCTCTCCAGGTGGTTGACTCTCTATGATCCCAACAACCTCAATGCTGGACTAAGGGGCTACGTGAAAGTCAACCTTTGCGTCTTAGGACCTGGTGATCGTGTGCCGGTAATAATTATATACTTGTTTTCATCCCAGAGAAAAGCAATGCATCTGAAAGGAGTGCTGGAGGAGAATTCTTCAGATACCATTGTCATGAATACCGTTTGAATCTTAAAATGTTCTTTAATCTGTTTTCAGTGGGAAGTGCATCAGGCACTTTCAGGGAAAGAAGTACTGAGTCTGTGTGCCTACTTCTTTCCCTGAAAGCTATATTGGTTATGTCAGTGTTTCTCAACTTTCCTAATGCCACGGCCCCTTAATACATTTCCTCATTTTGTGGTGATCCCCAACCATACAATTATTTTAGTTGCTACAGTCTCACTTATCCGACATAAACAGGCAGGCAGAACATCGGATAAACGAAAATGTCGGAAAATACAGAGTCTACTATTGAAAAAGGCAAGACGAGGAGGAGGAGGGGAGGAGGAAAGAGGGAAAAGAAGCAGGACCAGAAGCAGAAGCATTCTCCCTCCTTCCCTCTGTGATTTTCATGTTCCTCTTCTGCATATGGGCAATTCCTGCTGGGCTGCTCAAGCCCCGAAGCATTGCTTTGCCTTAACCATTTGAGTCCCCGTTGTTAGTATTCTAGGTGTCTAGTGCCATATTGTACCAGTAACAATAGAAGACCCTTTATTTTGTTTATCCGACATTCTGCTGGCCCATTTATGTCAGATAAGCGAGACTCTACTGTACTAAAATTTGAGGAATTGCCTTTCTCTATCTTATGCCGGAGCCCCCGGTGGCACAGTCGGGGCGGCTCAACCCATTACGCAAAGTAAGCATTTGCAGTATAGTCGATTTTGCCCAGGGGCACTCTTGAGGCGCTCTTGGAGGAAAATAGACCTTGACATATGCAAGTTGTAGTTGATGGGATTTATAGTTCACCTACAATCAAAGAGCATTCTGAACTCCACCAATGATGGAATTGAACCAAATATGGCACACAGAACTCCCACGATGAACAGAAAATATATATCAGTGATTGGTGTGGGGGGGGGGGGGCAAAATACTGTTTGCTTACCGTTGAAAATTACCTTGGACCGCCTCTGGGCACAGTGGGTTAAACCCCTGTGCCAGCAGGACTGAAGACCGACAGGTCGCAGGTTCGAATCCGGGGAGAGGCGGATGAGCTCCCTCTATCAGCTCCAGCTTCTCATGCAGGGACATGCCTCCCACAAGGATGATAAAAACATCAATTCATCCGGGTGTCCCCTGGGCAACGTCCTTGCAGATGGCCAATTCTCTCACACCAGAAGTGACTTGCAGTTTCTCAAGTCGCTCCTGACACACAAAAAAATCTTATGCTTTTCTCCACAACATATTTATGCCAACAATGGTTTTCTGCTTTACTGGTAATTAAAAGCAAGTCCAGAAATCGATTGAAAGTAAGTGATGATATGCATGTACTTTTGAGCAATAATATTAGCCCTAGAATTACTTGTAAAGAAGATGCAAGCTCCAAAATTACATTGAGCAAACCAATTTAATTTTCTATTAAAATATTCTTTCTAATATTGTAATAGTACTCTTAATTAATATTACTATTAAGCTTAATGAATATGTTAAAAGTTTTGATTAACGTTTATTTTGAGATTAACAGTTTATTATTCTTGAACCTTGTGGTCCCGGCTAACCTAAAAAAAAAAAAATCAAAGGCTTCCCTGGTCAAAGAAAGGTTGGGAACCACTGTTCTAATTCTTTATTATAACATGTTTTTGAATGTACAAAAGTGATTCAAAAGTTACTCTTTCATTAGGCAATTTCTCAGTCTCAAGTTAACTTCGTCAGCAACAAGAACTTGTCAAATTAATAGACATTCAACAAGGAAAGAGTGAGGCATCCAAAAGTGAAGGAAGGCTGGATTTTTCCATTTTGGTCTCTGTTCTCTCCATAGGACACAGACTTTGTGGCTGAGAAGGGTGATACAGAAGCCATGCTTTTACGGCCAGCAGCCATGCCGTCCGGCCGCTTGGTCACCCTCCAGCTTTACGTCTTCCAAGCCCAAGATATGCCTCAAAGTGAGTCATAGTACAGCCTCTCCATCCCATAACAGGGCATATCTTAGTACCAAGGGGCACATTTAATACCTTAATGGATGGGGCTCGGGATTTCGGAAACGTCGTGCCCAAAGGCCCAAGCATGATGCCACAAGGCGGACTTGGGAAACTACCATCTTTTGCCCATAGAAAAGAATTTGAGCACTTTTGATGCTCGGCTTCCTCTGCAGTGAATGAAGACCTTGTGAATTATGGCAGAGCGGAAGACCCCACTGGAACCTCTGTAGACTCCTGTCTGGAAGTCAATTTTGCAGGAAAAGTGGTGAGTAAAATGCATTATTATTGTTTTCTTAGACTTTAGAATCATAGAATCAAAGAGTTGGAAGAGACCTCATGGGCCATCCAGTCCAACCGGCCTACCAAGAAGCAGGAATATTGCATTCAAAACACCCCGACAGATGGCCATCCAGCCTCTGTTTAAAAGCTTCCAAAGAAGGAGCCTCCACCACACTCCGGGGCAGAGAGTTCCACTGCTGAACGGCTCTCACAGTCAGGAAGTTCTTCCTCATGTTCAGATGGAATCTCCTTTCGTGTAGTTTGAAGCCATTGTTTCGTCCTAGTCTCCAGGGAAGCAGAAAACAAGCTTGCTCCCTCCTCCCTGTGGCTTCCTCTCACATATTTATACATGGCTATCATATCTCCTCTCAGCCTTCTCTTCTTCAGGCTAAACATGCCCAGCTTCTTAAGCTGCTCCTCATAGGGCTTGTTCTCCAGACCCTTGATCATTTTAGTCGCCCTCCTCTGGACACATTCCAGCTTGGACACAATATTCCAGGTGTGGTCTAACCAAGGCGGAATAGAGGGGTAGCATGACTTCCCTAGATCTAGACACTATGCTCCTATTGATGCAGGCCAAAATCCCATTGGCTTTTTGTAAAACTCTACAGTCCAGTATTTTGTGCTTTAAAAAGCTGTATCACACCTGTTCCGTCTTCCAGGAGCATAGTTTGCATTACCTTTTAGTTGCATGGGATAGTGTTCTTTGGCATTTCCCCAGGGCTGCTACAGACCCAGCAGCACCCTGGAAGTTAAAGCAGTATCAGAGTCTGCAAAGCCAGACTGCATACCCTCTGCAGTTATTGGTTTAGAATAGTATCTCTTTGGGTCTAGAGACCGCCCTTTTTCCAGGGGATGAGATCTCCATTTTGGAATCTCCCCTGCCTCCTTCAGTAGAGAAAGAAAGCTTCAGGTGTGCTGTTGGTCAACTAGGTAGCTCTGAAAAAAATCATTGTAAGTATGATTGAGTGATTGAGTTATATAGATAAAGAAGCTAATTGAGTTAGAGATAGCAATTGAGTTATAGATAGCAATTGTGTTATAGATAGCAATTGAATTATAGATAGCAATTGAGATATAGAAAAGCTATTGAATATTATTGATCAGTACTTCATCTCCAAAGCTAACCTTGAGCTATAGATAGGGGAAAACCTGTTTTTCTAACCATAGCAGCTCAGGGTTAGGGTGAAAGGATCCCAGGATATTTTCTACCTTTTGGTGAAGAGTTACCTCAGAAACTGAAGAAAAAAGAAAGATCATCTCTATGGTTTCACCAATTGACTTTTGTTTGTAACTCTGACAAGCTGTGCCAAGTCTGCAAGGACTTTGAGAAATAAATATTCTGTTTTGGTGTTCAAAACCTGTAGTAGGCCCAGTTGCTGGGAATCTCAAGCTTCTAAAGAAAGGCCCCCGCGGTCCGCCCAGACAAAGAGAGAAGCACATCTTAGTTTTATTTTTATAGGATCTGGGTGTGACGGCACAACACCTATGGATGTTTCCCCCCTCAATGCACAATGGCTGTACCCAACTGATGGCAGCCTACGTAGAGTTGTGCATGTGGTACCACCATGCATTATGTACAAAGAGTGTTATTATTACACTATGTAGTAACAATTGAAAAAGGTTCTGTTCCTGGTTTGAAGATGTTATTTTCTGTGGTACTTAATTTGCAAGTAATTGTTGTATTCCAGAAACTTTGTTATGTGGCCTTCTCTTTTCTTATCTGCTCTCTCCTTTGGTCCACATTATCAGCTCAGTACCAGCATCGTGTTTGGAGATGCCAACCCCATCTGGAACCAGCGGATGTCCTTTCCCATGCTGGTGAGCAAGCAGAATTTATTGGAAACTGGGATTAGAAGAGGGAAAATAAACTGCCATCACTGGGAAATAGGGCTGAAAGGATTGCCTCTTCCCATATTAGCTTGTCCTATTGCTCATCCAATTTATTGGGTTTTTTAAAATTTTTCAAGCAATAATGGATCAATGGATTGTTATGCTTCAGGGCTTTATAAACTGGAGCATTGCAAACTTGGGAGATTGTACCTTAATATTGTGATAGGACTGCCCTTGGGCAGAGTTACATGAAAGCTTGCTTCTGATATCCATTATTTTCCAAGCAATTTCCAAAGATTTGATTGGCCAGAGGATAGATAGGAAGTTTCAAAATGTCACAGATGCTTCTCAACCTTCCTAATGCCGTGACCGCTTAATACAATTCGTCATGTTGCGGTGACCGCCAACTATAAAAATATTTTAATTGCTACTTCATAATTGTAATTTTGCTACTGTTATGAATCGTAATGTAAATATCTGATAGGCAGTATGTATTTTTATTCACTAGTGACTAGACCAAATTTGGCACAGATACCCAATACACCCAAATTTGAATACTGGTAGAGTTGAGGGGGTTGATTTTGTCATTTAAGAGTTGTAGTTGCTGGGATTTATAGTTCACCTACAATCAAAGAGCATTCCGAACTCCACCAACAACGGAATTGAACCAGACTTGGCACACAGAACTCCCATGACCAACAAAAAGTACTGGTAGAGTTTGGTGGGCATTGACCTTGAGTTTTAGAGTTGTAGTTCATCTCTATCCAGAGAGCACTGTGGACTCAAACAATGATGGATCTGGACCAAACTTTGCATGAATCCTCAGTATGCTGACATGTGAACACTGGTGGGGTTTGGGGAAAATAGACCTTGATATTTGGAAGTTGTAGTTGCTGGGATTTATAGTTTATCTACAATCAAAGAGCATTCTGAACCCCACCAACAATAGAATTGGGCCAAACTTCTCACACAGATCCACATGCATTGAAGGGACTCACTGGCAGAAGCCTCCCTTCAGCCTTGCATGCTCTCCCTCGCTCACGCATGTGTACCATGCTGCCATGCGTTGAGCACGCCTGCTCTCCCCTTCCCATTAGGCTCAGAACCAGCCATCTCCTTGGCTGAAAACCGGCCAATCACAGTGGAGGAGGGCGTTTGGTGGGAGGATTCGCCCTCTCCCAAAAAGAGAAGGGCAGCCAGAGAGATCTTCAGCCTTCTCTGCTAAAGGGGTTCCTAAGACGATCAGAAATATATGTTTTCTGATGGTCTTTGGCGACCCCTCTGAAACCCCCTCATGACCCCCGCCCCCCAGGGATCCCGCCCCCCAGGTTGAGAAACGCTGTACTAAATGGAGATGCAGGGATTTTCTTAACCACCCTCTCTTTTCTTTGCAGATGCCATCCATATGTGACCTCATAAAACTGTCCGCTATTGATGGGTGAGCACTGATGTTTGAGTCCTATCCCAAGCACAAATTATCTCAGCCAATCAAATTTACAGTGATTGATCCTTAGGCTACATCTACACTGCAGAATCAATGCAGGTTGGCACCATTTTAACTGCCACAGCTCAATGTTATGGAAATTCTGGGAGTTGTAGTTGAGTGAGGCACACACCCCACTTTGGCAGTGAAAGCGAAAGACCTTATGGAATGACAACTCCCATAATTCCATAGCATTGTGCCATGGTGATTCAAGTGATGCCAAACTCCATTCATTCTATAGTGTTGCTGCACCCTTGGACAAGTAGTATTGGATAGGACCCCCTGAAGGCTATCTAGTCCAACCACCTGCCACTGCAGGAATGCAACGGTACAGGATCCCATCCCATCTCACTTTAACAACTTTCATAATGGAGACACCATCACCATTCCAGAATGTATTTTCTATCCTTTAAAAGGCAAATAAAGGAGTCCTGAAGCAAATCAAGCATGAACTCTCTGTCAGAAATATTAAACATTAACTGGGTATTTTCTATTACAAAAGTGAGTCAAGCACTGAAAGGGTTAGTAGACCAAAGCCTGTTAGAGTCAGTGGGCCAAAGCTAGTGTCGTCCTGAGGAGAGTGAGTAGGCCAAAGCCTGTTAGAGTCAGTGGGCCAAAGCTAGTGTCGTCCTGAGGAGAGTGAGTAGGCCGAAGCCTGTTAAGAGTCAGTGGGCCAAAGCTAGTGTCGTCCTGAGGAGAGTGAGTAGGCCGAAGCCTGTTAGAGTCAGTGGGCCAAAGCTAGTGTCGTCCTGAGGAGAGTGAGTAGGCCGAAGCCTGTTAGAGTCAGTGGGCCAAAGCTAGTGTCGTCCTGAGGAGAGTGAGTAGGCCGAAGCCTGTTAGAGTCAGTGGGCCAAAGCTAGTGTCGTCCTGAGGAGAGTGAGTAGGCCGAAGCCTGTTAGAGTCAGTGGGCCAAAGCTAGTGTCGTCCTGAGGAGAGTGAGTAGGCCGAAGCCTGTTAGAGTCAGTGGGCCAAAGCTAGTGTCGTCCTGAGGAGAGTGAGTAGGCCGAAGCCTGTTAGAGTCAGTGGGCCAAAGCTAGTGTCGTCCTGAGGAGAGTGAGTAGGCCGAAGCCTGTTAGAGTCAGTGGGCCAAAGCTAGTGTCGTCCTGAGGAGAGTGAGTAGGCCATAGCCTGTTAGAGTGAGTGGGCCAAAGCTCGTGTCGTCTTAAGCAGAGTGAGCAGGCTGAAACCTGTTAGAGTCAGTGGGCCAAAGTTAGTGTCGTCCTGAGGGGAGTGAGTAGGCCAAAGCCTGTCAGAGTCAGTGGGCCAAAGCTAGTGTCGTTCTGAGGAGAGTGAGTAGGCCGAAGCCTGTTAGAGTCAGTGGGCCAAAGCTAGTGTCGTCCTAAGCAGAGTGAGTAGGCTGAAACCTGTTAGAGTCAGTGGGCCAAAGTTAGTGTCGTCCTGAGGAGAGTGAGTAGGCTAAAACCTGTTAGAGTCAGTGGGCCAAAGTTAGTGTCGTTCTGAGGAGAGTGAGTTGGCCGAAGCCTGTTAGAGTCAGTGGGCCAAAGCTAGTGTCCTCTTAAGCAGAGTGAGCAGGCTGAAACCTGTTAGAGTCAGTGGGCCAAAGCTAGTGTCGTCCTAAGCAGAGTGAGTAGGCCGAAGCCTGTTAGAGTCAGTGGGCCAAAGCTAGTGTCGTCCTGAGGAGAGTGAGTAGGCCGAAGCCTGTTAGAGTCAGTGGGCCAAAGCTGGCGTTGTCCTAAGCAGAGTGAGTAGGCTGAAGCCTGTTAGAGTCAGTGGGCCAAAGCTAGTGTCGTCCTGAGGAGAGTGAGTAGGCCTACGCCTGTTAGTGTTTGAAGCTATTGTTCCGCATCCTAGTCTCCAAGGCAGCAGAAAACAAGCTTGCTCCCTCTTCACTATGACTCTCCCTCACCTCTTGATCCATGACCCGCATCATGTCTCCTCTCAGCCTTCTCTTCTGCAGCCTAAACAGGCTCAGCTCTTTAAACCACTCCTTATAGGGCTTGTTCTCCAGACCCTTGATCCTTTGAGCCGTCCTTTGGACACCTTCCAGCTTAGAGACGAGTCAACATCTCCATTAAATTGCAGTGCCCAGAATTGGACACAGTGTGATTCCAGGTGTGGTCTGACTAAGGCAGAATAGAGGGGTAACATGACTTCCTTGGATCTAAACAGGGAAGATCTAGATTTATGCAGGCCAATATCTCATTGGTGTTTTTGCCACCGCAAAAAATAAATCAATGGGATTTGTTGCTTTTTACTTAACGAAAAAGTAACAAAACAAATTGTTATAGTTATGATATGGACCCCTTACAATATTTTACAAACACTTTAGAAATGATTTATGATGTATACATTGAGTTTATGTAATTATCTTCACATTACCACAATCAGTGGATTTTATTTATTTATTTATTTATTGCATTTGTTAACCGCTGCTCTCAGCCCTAGGGCGACTCGCGGCGGTGTACAACATATAAAAACAGTATACAATAGAGCACAACAAAATCAACAATTCACTAATACACACTAACTAATTTACACTAAACTAATCCGCGTCGTCACACATAGAATCATAGCCAATCTCATAGACCGTATTCCGTTCCACTTGTCATTACCCGTTTGTATAGCACTCAATTAAATGCCTTTCCAAATAGCCAGGTCTTTAGGCTCTTACGGAAAGCCAAAAGGGAGGGCGCCTGTCTGATTTCAACAGGGAGGGTGTTCCACAGCCGGGGGGCCACCACCGAGAAGGCCCTTTCTCTCGTCCCCGCCAGACGTGCCTGTGAGGCAGGCGGGATCGAGAGAAGGGCCTCCCCAGACAATCTTAAGGCCCTCGTGGGCTCATAGGCCGAGATGCGGTCCGATAGGTATTTTGGGCCGGAACCGTTTAGGGCTTTGTAGGATAACACCAGCACCTTAAATTGGGCCCGGTAGCAGATCGGCAGCCAGTGGAGCTGGGACAACAAGGGCGTTGTGTGCTCCCTGCGTCCCGCTCCCGTTAGTAACATGGCTGCCGCGCGCTGGTCTCCACAGTTTTAAATAAAGCCATGGTCTCTGCCAAATCCCGCAACTCCTACGTTTTGTTTTCTAGGGATAGAAGTGGAGATGGGCAAATTCTAGGGTTCGCCTTTCTGAGCCTCTCCCAGATCTCTTGCAGCGGAACTGAAATTGAGAACAAAAGTACGTTTCCTCTCCCTTCCTGCATCTTGGCTAGTTAAAGTCAAATTTAGTTGCCATACAGAGCAACCCATAAAGGCTAAAATTATATCACATTGAGTTTTTGGATTTCAGAGGACTTCTCAGGCTTCCAGCCATGTTTTGGGCCAAGTTTTCTCACCTTGTATGGGAACCCAAAGGAGTTTGTGGCCGAAGGAGATGCTTTAGAGAACTTCAGCGTTGGGGCGGTGAGTCTGCCTCCTGCATGGGTCCATCATGTAAACCTAAACTGGTTTTCAGAGGCATGGGACATCCAAAATGGGAGTAAAAGGTCCCTGCTTCATCTCCTCTCCTTACCGCAGATGTTTTGCATTTTGTATCTATCTTTTAGGAGGAAGGGATTGCTTACCGAGGAAGAGTTCTTGTGGAGCTGAGCATCAAAACGGAGAAGCTTGTTGTTCCCAAAATCGAAAACATACCCGAAGAGTCAGTTAAAAGGATTGAGGTAAACATGCAATGAAATGCATCTGGTGTGAAAAGAAGCATGGATAGTGTCCCATGTGATAAAGGAGTACCAGAGGTTGATAGTTTAACTGATGATTTAGAGAAGATTGTGAGCTTTCCTGTGACACAAAGTGATGGGCTCTCAATTCTGGGAAATTCAAGTCTGAGAAATTATGGTTCTCTCTTTGAGAAAACTGTAGCAACAGTAGATAAAGAATCGAGTGAAGAGCAGAGTGATAAGGAGGGTTCCCAGGAGAACCCACCTGGAGCTAAGGAGGTTAACAAAAGTCTTTGTTTAGAAATCAGAGCTGAAAATAGATTATGTGGTTCAAAGAGAATACGTGGGAAAGTTGTGATGGAAGTTCATGGGAAACGGAATGATTTCATGGATGTCTATTTAGCAACAAGTTGTTTACCTTAAGTTCAGTTCAGGCAACACTGCATTTTTTCTATGTAAATTTTTATTGAATGCTTTTCTGGTTCTACAGATAAAATCTGGGTGGTGGGGAGGAGCAAGGAAGGAATGGGGACTTATCTACATGGGGGGGGGTACACACATGAGGGAAAGAGAGGTTGTGGGAAGGGGAGGAAACATCTTGACTTCTGTAAAGGATTAAGGGCTGCCTTATTATGAATTTCTCCACTTGCCACCAATATAACGTAACAAGGTAATCCTCCTGATGACCTAACACCAGATATCAATGTATGTCGCGCAGCTGGACACCACTATACAGGATTATATGTAATCTCACACTACTGGACAAAAGTGTGGAGGAATCAGGTCCCAGCTGATCTATATTGGTAGCGCTATGATGTTAGATGTGTGTACTGGTAGAGCGAACACTGCTTCTGTCTTCCTTTGATATAATGCTGCCACCACCCAAGATGTGTCGAGAAATTTAAAAATGAGTTTCTGAGGTAACCTTTTCCCTTCCCTGCCAACACAGCTCCCCCTTAGCTCCCAGAAATGACCGCTTGGATAAGAGACCTTTCTGTGATATTAACATGTTAAACTGACTAGAAATTCCACTCAAGAATTACTGGAAAAATGAGTAACGACAGAGGCTTCTTCAAAGTTAAATAGAGAAAAAATTTATTCATAAGAACAAACAGACAACTGACTTCTTCTTTTAAGAGGCACAAATGCTTGACTTGTTACTATAGTACAATATCTTAATGGTTACTTAAAAAGAGTTCCTTCACTTGGTTACAAACAAAATTCCTCACTCTACTTCAGCGAAATAGCAATGAGTCCCAGACTAGCCTATCTCAGGCTGTCTTTCAGAGCAATTAGCTAACTCTCACCAGAGTCCTTTACAGCTAATTTACTCAAACTAGAGAGCAAACCCTTTGTGTTGTCACCCACGAGGAATCAGGAGGCTATTTAACCTTACTTGCCAATTATGCAGCCCTGCCTGACACAAACGCTCTCTCTCAGAAAAAAACCCAGTCTCAAAACCACTTCTTCTTCCTTCAGTTCCCAAATTCCCAACTCTCTTCTCTCTCAGAAGCGGAAACTTTTTCCCTCCCAAGACTTGGCTCCTCCCATCTGCTCTAGCCAATCCCAGGAGACCTCAAACTCCTCCCATCTTCTGTCTATCCACTCTCAAGATGGCTGCTTCCCTGGCTTACACTCCTGAAATGGATGTTTGCCTCACTGTTATCCCAGGCTTCTACTCCGGCCTGCTAGGTAAGAGTCATTACAGCTTCCCATTCTAATTCTCCATGTGTTCCAAGAAATAAATTGGCGAAGTAGGGACAGAACTCTCAGTTCCTTTCTACATCTTTGGCTTCTCTTCTGCTCGTAGTCAAATTTACTCTGTTTTCTTCTTCACTCTAGGTTTTACTTCCGTAGATTTGTTTTTTTTTTATTGTGATCACTTTCCCTTGTAATTCTCTCTTAATGTTCAATCAGCTATTCATCAAATAGTTTTCAATCTGTTTTCTTTATTGGTCTTCCTTTTGATCTATCTTAAAGAATCAAAAAGTCAGCTTGTCCATGTCTCTTATTTCGCTGGCCTTAACTAGCCAATTTTCTTAGACAACGCTGCATTAGAGTGAGAAGCTAAGCCTGGGTTCTTTTGTTCCTGGTTCGGGTCAAGCTTTGATTTTTGATTTAATATATCCTGGAAGTTTTCTGTGTTCCTGTTCATGTACTCCTGTTCACGTTTTACTAATTATACCTTCTGGGTGGTGATTTATGCTGTATCTGTATTTCTGGCTGTTCCTAGACTTTGTCACCTCTGGATCTTTATGAGACATTTGGATTATTGTCTGGTTATCACCTGTTGCTAAACTTTTTTGGATTAAAATTCTTTCTTATTCCTGTTTTTTATATGCTTTTTATATGTTTTTACAATAAACTGTTTGCTTATATTCCTGGACTCTTCTGTGGTGTGGTGGTGTTGTGTGGTGTTTCCAGGCCTGAAGTGCAACACATTTACTTATTTAAAATATTAACACCCTTTTAAGAGTAAGGACTTTTTTTCATGTCAGGAGTGACTTGAGAAATTGCAAGTCGCTTCTAGTGTGAGAGAATTGGCTGTCTGAAAGGACATTTACCAAGGGACACCCGGATGTTTTGATATTTT
This sequence comes from Anolis sagrei ordinatus, assembly GCF_025583915.1. Lineage (NCBI taxonomy): Eukaryota > Metazoa > Chordata > Lepidosauria > Squamata > Anolidae > Anolis > Anolis sagrei. The sequence goes on from NW_026847882.1 coordinate 24,063,780, forward strand.
ACCATCCTTATAGGAGGGTTATCTCATGTCCCTGCATGGGGAGCTGGAGCTGACAGGGAAGCTCATCCGCGCTCCCCCCAGATTCGAACCTGCGACCTGTCGGTCTTCAGTCCTGCCGGCACAAGGGTTTGACCCATTGCGCCACCGGGGGATCGGGGTGAGGACTGAAATAACAACATTACAGTATCCTCCCAGTGGGACAGGGAGTTTGGATGAGCCCCGAAACTGAGCAGAAAGACAAACAGGCAACAAACAAGAGCTTTAGTCAAAGTATCCACCAAATCCTTTTGGAAGGAAAGATTCCTTTGGGGTCCAAGAAGTGAGATACGTTTATTGAATG
>NW_026847882.1:24066058-24125710 GCF_025583915.1 Anolis sagrei ordinatus
CAAAATGGAAGAAGAGTAAAAGTGTAAAGAGTAGGAATGGTTGACAGGGAGGACTAAAAATTGACAGAAGTCGCTTATAGGGGTGGAGGGTGGGATGGGAAGATAGGGAAAGGGGAGCATAAAGGGGGGGAGAGGTTAAAGAAGGGGGGATAAGGAAATGAGGGAGCAGGAGAAGGAATGAAAGGCATCAGCAGCGCCAAAAAAATGAGAACAGGCGCGCATGGAAGAGAGATACAGGAAGCAAAGGGTGGAAACTTTGCGCCACAGGGGGATCGGGTGAGGACTGAAAACAAAGTTAATAGCAACGCAGGGGACAGGATTTGAGAACCCCGAAAGGTAGCAGACAATAAAAACAAAAGCAAAACAAGAGCTAGGAGGCAAAGTGCCACACAAATACGGGGGATAAGAAAATTCAGGTGGGTCCAAGAAGGATTCGTTGAGGGAAACAACAACAGCAAAGATACAAGCCTGGAGGGAGGATGCATTAACGCAGGTCATCAAACTTTGTTAAAAACCGCGGGCCAGTTCACTGTCCCGCAGACTGTTGGGTTAACTTTGGGTGGTTTTGTAAAAAAAAAAATCATTAAAAATTCTATGAACTTGCCAGTTCTTATGGTGCTTGTGAAGGGCCATTAAGGGGTTCTTTAGAAGCCCTCTTTAGGCATAATTCCAGAGCAAAAATGTAAAGCGACCTATTCGTATCTGAACAAAATTCGGGCTCCACCCAGCACCAACTGTCACTCTGGGCCAGAGCGAAGAGAGGAGGGCTAGGGAACAGCACCATCTTGTCTCCTGCACTTGCCATCCGTTGGGGACCCCTCCCCCCAGCACCAACTGCTGCTCTGGGCCGGAGTGAAGAAAGGGTGACCAGGGGACAGTTCCACCTTGTCTCCTGTGCTATTCTAATAATGTTATAATATATAATATATTGTATATACATATAATATTTATAATATTGTAATGTAATGCAGTATAATACTACTAATAATAATATGATATTATAATTATATATTTATATTACATGTAATATTACTAATAATATTACAGTATAATTGATATAGTGCAATATAGCAATATTTAAAACTGATATTGTACTGTTAATAATATATTGTATGTATATATACCTTGTAAGCCGCTCTGAGTCCCCTTCGGGATGAGAAGGGCGGCATATAGTTTGAACAAAATCTGGCTACCAGTATTTAAAAAACTCTAAAATTATAACTGTAAATAAAGAACAACACTCAAACACAGGGGAACTCCAGACAAGAAACAATCAGGGCCAGCTAATCACCTCTCAACAAAGGATTCTCCCTAAAAACTGTCAGGCTATGAAATGGCAATCAAGGTGGCAATTTGAAACATTCATACCTACCTCCAACAAACAAGAGTTCTTTCTCCCACCCTGGATCTTCCACAATTTTCCTGGTTAAAGGTTTTCCTCTGACATGAAGTCCAGTCGTGTCTGACTCTGGGGTGTGGTGCTCATCTGCATTTCTAAGTCGAAGAGCCGGCGTTGTCCATAGACACCTCCAAGGTCATGTGGCCAGCATGACTGCATGGAGCACCGGGGTAGCCTCCCTTGGCTGGCTCATGCTGCCCATCGGGCCTGATGGATAGCGTGAGCCAGCCAACGGAGGGGCACTGTGTGTGTGGGAGGGGGCGCTCCTCCTCTGCGGGCCAGATACGGGCCCTTGGCGGGCCGGAAGTGGCCCACGGGCCGTAGTTTGGGGACCCCTGAATTAAACCGTCACTCCATATTGCCATCCAGGCAATATGGAGCAACTGTTTACTGTAATTCATATTACTCTCCTGGCCTTTTTCTCGGGTTTAGCACTTCGGAGAGCACCTTTAAAATATCCAAAACTTGGGTTCATCTACACTGTGAATGTAGTTTGACCCCACTTGAAGTGCCACAATTCAATGCTATGGAATGCTGAGAGAGGATTAAAGACCTTGTGAAACTACATCTCCCAGGACTCCATAACCTTGAGCCATGACAGTTCAAGTGGGGCCAAACTGCATTGATTCTGCAGTGTAGATGCACCCATGGATTGGCATCTCCCCTGATGTCAGGCCGCTTTTGACAACTTGCATTTCCTAACTACATTCATGTCATTTCTTCCTTACAGTTTACATGTCCTTGTAAATTTCGTTCTTACTTTGCGTATACATTTTCTTATGGTTGTTTTGAGAAGAACCCCATTCACTCCTTTGGCCTTAATGGTCACTCTCTGACCTTTCCCTTCATTTCTCCAAACCTGCTCCATCTGTTCCTGGTTTGAAAATGTTATTTCCTGTTTAATTGTGTGGTCCTTACTTTGAAAGTAGTTCTTCTACTCTAGAAATGTTTTTGTAGCTGCCACAAACTAGGTTGAATTGGTTGAGAATCAATGAGATATTCATTGGAAAGCTATAGCAAAATATGCTGCAGGATGTCCTGCCTTTGGCAGTTTAATAAACTTTTCCCCTGTTTTTATTATAAATTTGGAAATGACATTTATAACCAAGGAACAAAAATCGTGCTACATTCGTTGCATTCGTTGCCCTTTAAATGGGGGGATTAAAATTAATTTTGGCCTCTGTATCTTCACTCACAATGATTCTTTGGCCTCGCAGCGCTTCTTGCCCCAGGTCCGGTACGGGCTGTGTGTCGTCTTTTACTCCGCCACCATGTTGGCCGACATCAAGGAACAAATCCAATTCGAGGTCAGCATTGGGAACTACGGCAACAAATTTGACGGGACATGCAAACCCTTTGCCTCCACCACTCAGTACTGCCATGCCGTGTTCGATGGTAAGGAATTGGGGTAGAAAACCCAGTGAGTTGGAAGCAATGGCTGAGGTCCTATATGGCTTGAGGTCCTACATGGCTTCTCTACATTGAATGCCGTTGTAATGCAACCTATGAGAAATGTTGAACGAGTGCAACTATTGCCTCAGTGCACAGTACAACATCTGCAAGTGACTGGGACATTGCCCAATATATATTGATGCATTACTGCAGCTGTCCGTTCACATCCCACATCATAACACTATAATTTCATATGTAAATACGAGGGGTATTTTTAAAGTAAGGTCCATTTTGTTGTAGACACTAGTAGTTCGCGCACATACCGCAACGAGCGTGTGCGTCGTGTACCGGCATGCCTCGGTAACAACTGTGCTCAGTTTCCGCTCTGTAGCTAACCTGTGCGGTTCTGTTCTGTGCTTTAAAAATGTTTAAGACTATCAACTCACGCGCCGCATGTGAGGTTCGCTCAGTGATACGGTTTTTGTCAGCAAGGAACCTGCCTGCTGCAGAAATTCATCAGCGGGTGAGTTGATAGTCTTAAACATTTTTAAAGCACAGAACAGAACTGTACAGGTTAGCTACAGAGTGGAAACTGAGCACAGTTGTTCCCGAGGCATGCCGGTACACGACGCACACGCTCGTTGCGGTATGCGCGAACTACTAGTGTCTACAACAAAACGGACCTTACTTAAAAAATACCCCTCGTATCATAGAGTACAGGGATTTATAATTATTTACAGGTGTGCACAGTATCGTTCTGGTGTACCGGAGTCAGGGGATTTGGTTTCTGAATCCATGAAAATGGGCCTGGCAGGGGGCATCCGAAACTTTAGCCAATATGGATCACAGCAGCCGGATCTTTTTGGCTAGTAGGAGCTAGATCTTAAAATCACAGCGAAACAAGCCTCTAAAGCTGTGGTTCCCAATTTTTTTTTTTTTACCAGGGCCCACTCTCCAATATTAATACCAAAAGAGTTACAAATCAGTTTTTGGTCAATCTTAGATTTTGGTTTGGTTATTTGGGGTGCTAATTCAGAAAATTGCATTGGATAGACTACATGAACTCTAGTTTCTGATACAGAACCTAAGCCATCCAGTAGTCGCCATCTGCTCACCCACAGAAAGCCACATTTAATAATCTAGAGCTGATGTGGTCTATCCAGTGCAATTTTCTGAATCAGTACCCAAATAACCCCAGGTACAGGCCTAAAAATGAAGACACGAAGACACCCCCACTCCAAGCACCACATAGAGGGAGGAGGAGGAGAAGAAGCAGTCAGGAGGCTTATTCTTGCGCCTTTTGTGGGCAGTCAGCCTTTCCCCTCCTGACATCTGTGTTGGGTTTCATGAGACCAATTGCTCTTGTTGCAACAGTGTAGTAATGGTGAAGTTGCAAACCATGTTTTAGTTCTTGAGGACCACTGGTGGTCCATGGACCACAGGTTAGGAACCACTACTCTAAAGCCTCCCCATTGGCACCAGTGGACCAAATCTTACCAGAACAAAAACAAAAGCCCTTCCTGATTTTGGAAACTTTGTGATAAACAGGAGAGCAGCCAAAAACAAGACTTAAAACAGCATGGCTTTTTACCGAGTCACACAAACCCAGTTATGATACACTAGAATTCTCTGGCTGATGATTCCAAAGTCTCTCCATTTGATGGAATTATACCAATTAAAGTGAAACCATAAATCATAAATCATATTGTATCACGATATAATAATCTTTTTCCATCTCTGGCATCTCTGGCTGTGCTCGACTCTGGTCACAGGGGGTGCTGTTGCTCCATCTTCCATGCCAAGGAGCTTAGTTGTCTTTAGATGCTCTCCCGATTGAATCGCCGGCATATCCGCATGGGCGCCTTTTATTACCTCCCTACCTATTTACTCACATTACTGTTTTCGAACTGCTAGGTGAGCAGAAGCTGGGTTGACTGTTGGGAGCTCACCCCAAGCCCAGCTTGAACTGTTGACCTTTCAATCATCAAGATTTTCTGCAGCTGGCGGTTTAAGCCACTGTGCTAAAGCTCAGCCCAGACCAGTAGTTCTTAACCTACAGTCCCCAGATGTTTTTGGCCTACAACTCCCAGAAATCCCAGCCAGTTTACCTGCTCTTAGGATTTCTGGGAGTTGAAGGCCAAAAACATCTGGGGCCCCAGGTTGAGAACCACTGGCCTAGACTATATGTGAATGGATCCCCAGTATGAACTGGCTTCATATATCCCTGGATATCCCTTGCAAAGATAGCATATATCTAGCATGGGTATTTGGCTATAATTCCAAAGGGCAAGTTCTCAATTGGCCATAAAACCCTGGGCAGAGAACATCGATCACATAGCTCTTTGGAACAAATCTGGCCAAGAAGCCAAGAAGGAAATGACTTGAGGACACACAACAATAACAACAAGAATCAGAGCTAGGCTATTTCCTTCCAGGTAACCGCTATTATTACCTGCCATGGTATGACACCAAGCCCATGGTGGCCATCACGTCATTTTGGGAGGATGTTGGTCACCGAATGGCTTGTATGAACGCCATGCAATTCATTCATACAAGACTGGTAAGCTCAGAGAGGGAATAAGTATCTTAGTGTTATTGCTATGTTTGTTTAGTTGTTTGTTTATATCCGGCCTTTTCCCAGAAGCGGAGAACAAGCATTTTAAATTATATCTATTAAAGCTCCAATAAATAAAAACATGCAAAATTATGTACTTTAACTTTTTATAGAATCATAGAACCATAGAGTTGGAAGACACCCCATGGGCATCCAGTCCAACCCCCTACCAAGAAGCAGGAAAATCTCATTCAAAGCACCCCAGACAGATGGCCATCCAGCCTCTGCTTAAGAGCCTCCAAAGAAAGAGCGTCCACCACATTCTGGGGCAGAGAGTTCCACTGCTGAACAGCTCTCCCAGTCAGGAAGTTCTTCCTCATGTTCAGGTGGAATCTCCTATCCTGTAGTTTGAAGCCATTCTTCCACGTCCTAGTCTCCAGGGCAGCAGAAAACAAACTTGCTCCCACCTTCCTATGATTTCCCCCACACATATTTATAAATGGCCCTCATCATGTCTCCTCTCAGCCTTCTCTTCTGCAGGCTAACTATATCCAGCTCTTTAAGCTGCTCCTCATAGGGCTTGTTCTCCAGACCCTTGGTCCTTTGAGTCCTCCTCCTCTGGACACCTTCCAGCTTAGAGTCAACATCTTCCTTCAATTGCAGTTCCCAGAACCAGACACAGTGTGATTCCTGGTGTGGTCTGACTAAGGCAAAATAGAACATGGGTAGCAGGACTTCCCTGGATCTAAGCACCAGGCTCCTATTAATGCAGACCAAAATCCCATTGGCTTTTTTTTACTGCCACATGGCATTGTTAGTTCACCTTCCTGTCCATTAAATCATATCATAAAATATACACCTTTTCAAGGGTCAGGGGCACAAGACCCTCAAAAAGTAGCAAGGGTGCACATTTTAAAGACATTTACTTTAAAGATGTATTTATATTTTTATTTTGCCAGGGAGAATGCCTTGCCAGGAATGTCTAGATTCCCCAGTGTAACTCTATGTTCAACTTCTAGCAGAGGTTGGCCATAGAATCAAACAGAAACATCTACAAATGCCTAGAAAAGGGAACTTCTATGTCCTCTGGGATAACTCCATGGTCAATATCAGTTGTGCTGAAGAATGTAAAGATTCCTAGAGGGTATTTTGGATAATCCACAAGTAATCAAAGGAATTATGGGAAGCACTCTTGTTTGGGGCCATGCATCGCCAAGTGAGAGGTTAGACAGGCTGCTTCTCACTTAGCAAAACTTTGTACAGGTTTAGGGGCATCTTCTCGTTGTTTGTTCTCCAGACCTTCCTTGCAAGAGGTAATCAACATCCAGGACCAGGAATGTCTATAGAGAATGATAGGATATTGAACGTAAAGGTATGCTTTGTTCCCTAACAGAAGAAGAACACGGATGCTCTCAAAGCCATCCGCGTTCCCAATGACTCCCTTGTGGAGGTTGCTTGGAAGAGGCTCCAGAAAGAGCTGGTGGAAGATTGCAAGTGAGTCATGTGGAAACTAAATCAAATGGCAGGTCAGATCCAGCCTCAATTGACTCAACAAAGAAAGAGGAGATAGAAGGGAGAGAGTATTGCCATTCCCAGTCCACTCAGGCAAAAGCAAACTGCTGCCGCCTCTCCAAAGTTGTAGGTTCCTCTTTAATTGCCAGATATTGACCACTCTCAGCCTTTCCTTGGCCATGATATTCATCTGAAGGATTTGCATCAGAGTGGGTCAGTGTTGCAATGGCAGGATGTCTAAATCCCAAGCGCATCTTTTTCCACCATGATGCAACAACAACAACATTTATTTCAGTCTATAGCGCTGTCAGTAAAACCAACAGTCATTATAAATTCTCCCATCTCAGGAGAAGTCCACTGTACAAGATACATCTACATCAGTGTTTCTCAACCTTCCCAATGCCGCGACCCCTTAATACAGTTCCTCATGTTGTGGTGACCCGCAAACATAAAATCATTTTTGTTGCTACTTCATAACTGTAATTTTGCTGGGTTGTTGTAGGTTTTTCCGGGCTATATGGCCATGCTCTAGAACATGGCCATATAGCCCGGAAAAACCTACAACAATCCAGTGATTCTGGCCATGAAAGCCTTCGACAATGTAATTTTGCTACTGTTATCAATTGTAATAATAAGATCTGATGTAGTCACTGGACCAAATTTGGCACAAATATCCAACACACACAAATTTGAATACTGGTGGAGTTGGAGGGGGTTGATTTTGTCATTTGGGAGTTGTAGTTGCTGGGATTTATAGTTCACCTATAATCAAGGAGCATTCTGAAATCCATCAATGATGGAATTGGACCGAACCTAGCACTTAGAACCTCAATGACCAACAGGAAAAAAAACTGGAAGGGTTTGGTGGGCATTGACCTTGAGTTTGGGAGTTGTAATTTACCTACATCCGGAGAGCACTGTGGATTCAAACAATGATGGATCTGGACCAAACTTGGCATGAATACTCAATAATGCCAAAATGTGAACCCAATATACCCAAAAGTTAACACTGGTGGAGTTTGAAGGAAATAGACCTTGGCATTTGGGAGTTGTAGTTGCAGGGATTTATAGTCCAGCTACAATCAAAGAGCATTCTGAACCCTAACAACGATAGAATTGGGCCAAACTTCCCACACAGAAACCCCACGACCAACAAAAATTACTATTTCTTCTGATGGTCTTTGGTGAATCCTCTGACACCCCCTTGCGACCCCTCCGGGGGTCCTGACCACCAGGCTGGGAAACACTGATCTACATGGTTTCAAGTAATACCCCTATCGGAGGTTAGTTGCTTTCTCAGCCTTGTTGCCACTGCGAGGAATTTTGCCACTATGAGAGTCACCCTGTGACTCTTGTTCTCAAAAAGATATCTAACAATCCTCTGTGGAAGACGGCTGGTCATGCAAGACAGGATTGGATATAAAAGTTGGCTACATTACACTTTGTAGTTGCGGCACTGCAATAAAATGCTTCCCAGTGTTTCTATTTCATTTTCTCCTCAGAGGCATAGTCTTTGGGAGTAAGAGATTCCAGACATTCTGCTTCTTAGCAGCTCTGAGGGAAATATGTTTAATCTTGCCCTTGTAAAGAGCCTGCAATATTTAGTCGTTGTAAAGCTTTTTAGGTATTTGCATGTCTTAAATGGCTCCCTGTATGTTAAATTTAGGACTCTCGGGAAGCATGGTGAATTTGAGTGGACTCTTAAGCTCTCCCAGGGAAAAGCCTCACAACCTTTGCTTCAGGGATTCTTTTGCAATTTTGAGTCCCAAATGGAGCAGAAGGGATGTGAATAGTCCAATTGAGGCTGCTTTTTGTTCGGTCCATGCCCAAAGGGGTTTGGAGACTTCATAACGGAGGTGATGTAGTAAACCTGTTCCCAGTTTGAATACCATTGCTTTTAACTATAAGTTCATTTTCAGAGTCCAGGCCCTAGTACTCAGTGAGCATTCACCAGTTTCTAGAAGCAGGACTGCATTAGGTATGCAAGAAGGCACATTTAGAAGATAAACCTTGATGCAAACTAGCTTTTCTCTCATCCGGTCAGACGACCACTTCCCAGCACAGGAGGCAAAGCGCCAGCCACTTTTCTCGACCTGCAGCTTCGGAAACTGCGCATTCGGCTCCTCCACCAAGTCAGCAAGGCGGCTGACAAGACAAGTTGGAAGAATCCATTGAAGAAACTCATCAGCAAAGCAGAGACCTGGCTGAGCAGGATTGCTGTGGCCGCCACAGAGGTGTGGCCAAGGAAGATGCTCCTCCGGTTTTAGATATAGACAGACTAGCATTTGACCCTTCCCTTCATCCATATCCTGTCCATTGGAATTGAGTTGCACACCTCCAAAAGACATTGCAAAACAATGTACAGTAGACTCTCAGTTAATCGGAACTTTCAAGCAACTGGTAAAAAATAGAATAATTCAAAGATTATTTTGTAATACACTAAAACTGTGCTATATTAAATTTGCCTTAATAGTAGCAGCCTCCAAATGGGGCAGCTTAATGAAGCTTCAAAGAATGGATTAATGAATTGTTTTGCTAAGCGCAAAGGGTGAGGTAATTGGGAATAGAAAACTGGTCGACAAAGCTAGGCCATAAAACTTCTGATAAAAGATGGGAAAAACCAGCTAACATTTTTTTTTCGTGTCTTGAACGAGTTGAGAAACTGCAAGTTGCTTCTGGTGTGAATGAAATGGCCATCTGCAAGGGCATTGCCCAGTGAATGCCCAAATGTTTTACCATGCTATAGGAGGCTTTTCTCATGTCCCTGCATGAGAAGCTGGAGCTGACAAACAAACAGGAGCTCACCCCTCTCCCTGGATTTCGAACCACTGACCTTTTGGTGAGCAGTCCTGCCTATTTCATCACCGGGGACACCTATGACTGTATTTGAATATTAATATCAAGTCAATGCAGAGTTTATGCTATAGTATGGGATGTTGTAGCATTAGTTAAGCCCATTTTTATTAGTAACTCTCAAGTTCAATGTTTGTTACTTGGGGATTGCCTGTATTTAAATACAGTCATTAAAAGCAAATTAGGACACATATAAGACAAACATGTTAAACAGTTTTGTTGTAGCTGATTTTATTTTAATTCTTACTGAAAGTATTTCTTTGATATTATTATTATTATTATTATTATTATTATTATTATTATTATTATTATTATTATTTATAACCCTTGTGCTGCTGAACTGCTGACCTGAAGGTTGGCTGAATTGCTGATCTGATGGTTGGCAGTTCGAATCTGCGCGACAGGGTGAGCCTGATGTTCCAGGCAATCTTGCCGGCCACACAACCAGGAGGTAACAACACAGGTACCTCAGCTTGAAAATAGAAGCTGGAAATGAAAGGAGAAGTCTCTGCCTTTTTGGGTTTGTCTGTCCCATTGTATATTATTGTAAAGGCATTGAATATTTGCCTGTGTATGTAAAAATACTGTAATCCACTTTGAGACCCCTAGTGGAGGAGGAATATAAATAAAGGTTGTTGTATTATTATTATTATTATTATTATTATTATTATTATTATTATTATTATTATGCTATTTTTGCCGGTTGCTTGAGCATTGAGAGTCTACTGTATTAAAAGGAATAGGCATAAGACCGAAATGCAAACATAGCAACAAGTCAGCCATGGCCCCAGTTCTGCATTTTTTCCATCTTTGTTTTAAATGAATAAAGGCAATTTGGACACCAGTGACTATCCTATTTTGGGTTTTTTTTTGTTGTTTACAGACCCAAATCTGCATCCCGGACGTGTTGATTTGGATGCTGTGTGATGATAACAGGGTGGCCTATGCACGGGTGAAGTCACATTCCATCCTGTTCTCCAAAGCCAGTGCTCAGGCCAGAGGAAGATTGTGTGGCAAGACCCAGACTGTCTTCATGCAGGTAAAGAAGGTGCCTTTCTCATTACTCTGCAAGTTTCCTGCTTTCCACAGGCATAACCCAATTCCTATGGAATCCTATGGCCTGGGTAATAATAATAATAATAATAATAATAATAATAATAATAACAACAACAACACTTTATTTGTACCCCGCTACCATCTCCCCAAGGAACTCGGTGCGGCTTACATGAGGCCGAGGCCGAATACAACAATACAACACTTCCTGGAAGTGTTATAATCAGGGGGGAAAGGTGTCTCAACAGTACAAGCAATTAAAATAAAACATAGACAATAAAATATACAACATTATCAATTAGCACAGATGGTTAATAATCAGCAGCAATAGATCATTGCCAGTCGGAAGGTTGGCAGTTCAAAACCTGAAACGGAGTGAACACCTGAACGTCAGCCCAGCTCACTGTCCACCTAAGCAGTTCAAAAGCAGCTGAGCTGTGAGTAGAGAAATAAGGCATCGTTTAAATGGGGAGGTAATTTACGGCACCATAAAATGCCAGCAATCAAAGGTCAAGGAGGAAAAAGTCTGCAATCAAAGTGTGCCGTCACACTCAGACCCTATAAAAATAAAATTAAGATGTGCTTCTCTCTTTGTCTGGGCGGACCGCAGGGGTCTTTCTTTAGAAGCTTGGGATTTCCAGCAACTGAGGCTACTACAGGTTTTGAACAAAACAGAATATTTATTTCTCAAAGTCCTTGCAGACTTGGCATAGCTTTTCAAGGTTACAAACAAAACAGTCAATTGGTGAAACCACAGAGATGTTCTTTCTTTCCTTTTTCCTCTAGTCGCTGAGCTGCCTTCATCCAAATGGTAGAAAAAATCCTGAGATCTTTTTACCCCAACCCTGAGCCACTATCTTTTAGAAAGCGTAGGCCTTCCCTATTCCAGCCCAAGGTTAGTTTTGGAGATGAAGCAAATAGTGCTCAATAACTATTTCTCAATAACTCAATATCTATCTATAACTCAGTTGCTCAATTACTCGATTGCTATTCTATCTATCTCAATTAGCTTCTTTATCTATATAATCAATTATCTATAACTCAATTAGCTTCCTTATATCTTAATCAGTATCTCAATTGTTCTTACAATGGTTTTTTCAGAGTTACCTGCCTAACCAACAGCACATCTGAAGCTTTCTTCTCTACTGAAGGAGACAGGGGATTCCAAAATGGAGATCTCAACCCAGAAAAAAGGCGGTCCCTAGACCCAAAGAGATACTTTTCTAAACCAATAGCTGCAAAAGGGCCTGCAGGCTGGCTTTGCAGACTCTGATACTATTTAACTTCCAGGGTGCTGGTGGGAAATGCAAAAGAACACTATATCATGCAACTAAAAGGTAATGCAAACTATGCTCCTGGAAGACGGAACACAAAGAGCTTGTCTTCACAGTGGATGGAGCACCAACAACCCCCTGTGGCTGGCAGTGCTCAACTCTGGCCACATGGGGGTGCTGTCGCTCCATCTTCCATGCTGAGGAGTTTTGTTGTCTTTACATGCTCTCCCAATCAGATTGCTGGCATGTCCGCATGGGCACCTTTTATTACCACCTTGCCAAAGCAGTACCTATTTATCTACTCACATCACTGTTTTTGAACTGCGAAGTTAAGCTGGGCTGATGGTTGGAAGCTCACCCACTCTTGAACTGTCGACCTTTAGATTGGCAAGATTTTCTGCAGCTGGCAGTTCAACCCACTGTTCTAAAGCCTGATTTAACCCACCTTCAAACTATAAGATCATCTCAGCAAATCATGTCCATTTTTTAAAAACATGAAAGAGTCATTGAGTGTGTTGCACTGTAGAATAATAATAATAACAATAATAATAATAATAATAATAATAATACTTTTTTTATACCCCGCTACCATCTCCCCATGGGACTCGGTGCGGCTTACATGAGGCCGAGCCCAATACAACAATACAAGCAATAATAACAACAATACAAGCAATTAAAATCAAATTGTGCCCAGTTTGACCCTGGGAAGGCACACTGGGACAAACACATCTTCAAGCTCCTTCTAAAGACTGCCAGAGTTGTGGCATGCCTGATATCCTTAGGAAGGAGTTCCAGAGTCAAGGGACCACCATCGAAAAGGCTATCTCTCTCATCCCCACCAAACGTGCCTGCGATGCAGGTGGAAGCGCAAGCAGGGCCTCTCCAGATGATTGAAGAGATCGTGTGGGTTCATATACAGATTTGAGTTTTAGTTTTCAAAAGCTTGAACTAGTCTTTTTAAAAATTTAGTCTTTTTTAAGGGAGTGAAATCAGAGCAATAGCCAAAATATTCCTCCTAGTTCCAAACTTCCAAACCCGAGGATGAATCTACACTGTTGTATTATGCAATTTGGCACCAGCTGAGAGTCATAGTTTTAGAAGGGCTTTCTCCTTCTCTGCAAATAGTACTGGTGCCTCACCAAATTGCAACTCTGGGATTCTATCGCAGTTAAAGTGGTGTCTAGCTGCTTTCATTTGACATTGTGGATGTGTTTTGAGACCTTCAAGAATCAATTGTGATAGGAGCTAGAAAACCTACCCAACAAAGCTGTCAAAGGTAAGAGCTGAAATTGGGCAATATGCAACAGGAACTCTTCTCAGTTCCTCTGCCATTTGCGTGTCTGTACTCTAAGGCTTTCTCACTTTTCTCATTGCTTTTGCAGGGTCCACAAACCAAAGAAAAACCCAATCCCGTCCCTGCTGTGCTCCGGGTGCGAATGTGGCTCGGCCAAATGACTGACAGCGCCGAGTTTATGAAATGCTGCGAAAGCCCCATCCTTGTCTATGCTGAGACGGTGGGGGCAGCTTTGATATCCAACCACAAAGCTTACTATGTAACCTTTGATCTGTTGCTATGTCTGTTCATCCAGTTGCTTGCAGGAGGAGTGGATGGACAATGCCATACACTGGCAGTCCCTGAGTTACAAATATCTGACATACAAACTGTTGTGCGCGTGGGCTTATTAACAAAAGACCCTCCTCATAAATGTACAGCAGAGTAACTTATCAGTAGCAGAGTGACCCAGCACCAGTAGCCCAAAATGATAATAAGAACAAAAACACACAGACCAATGTTATCTCTTCTTAAGGAGGCTTTTCTTTGTAGTATTTACAAGAACAAGATTTCCATAACACAAATATCTTTATACTTTGTTCTTTGCTTCCATGCTGGGCTTCTTTCTCATGCAAATAAATAGCTTCACGCTCACAGAGCCACTTCTCAGACTGAAGTTACACAGGAGCATCACACAGGAGCTTTACACACAACAGCCTTCACAATGGATCTTCACACACAATGGCCTTCAACTTGGGGCTTCTCTCACAGAAGCCTCTCGCACCAGGCCTTTTACTGAGGGCTACTAACACATTGAGGCCTACCTCACACTGAGGCCTACCTCACACTGAAGCCTTCTCACACTGAGAGTTCTCTCAGACTGACGCCTTTCTCCCACTGAGGCGAACTGAGCCCTTCTCATACAGAGGGCTACTAACACACTGAGGCCCTTCTCTCACAGAGACCTCTCACAGACTGAGGCTACTAAGCTACAGGCACACCTGCTTATATTGAACTACAGCTTTTGCTGAGTCGTTGCATCCATTTCACCCTTTCAGTGCTTGACTCAATTTTTTGTAATTAAAAATACCTAGTTAATTTTTAATATTTTTGACACAAACAACTAGTTCAGAATGGGGCCAAGCCAACAGGAAGTGAGAAAAATCTTCCCCTCAGAAGGAAGGGTAAATCCACTCCTGGAAGTGTTATAATCGGGGGGGGGGGGGGTGTCAGGTGAACCTTAAACACCCCCCACGCCCCCCCCCCCCCCGGCGACATGCCTGGTTGTGGTTAGTACATACCAGGCATCCTTAAACTGCGACCCTCCAGCTGTTTTAGCCTCCAACTCCCAGCATTCCTGAGCATTGGGTTCCCAGTTGGTTCTGGGAGTTGGAGGCCCAAACACCTGGAGGGCCACGGTTTGAGGATGCCGAGTGTTGTTCTTGATGATTATTGTTTTCTACCTTTCTTCTTCCTTTCAGTATGAGAACCAAAAGAAGACCCATGGCATTTGGGGGACCAGGGACTTGTTGCCCCATCCCAACTTTTCGGATGTCACTGGACAAATCAGTCTCCCTAGAGACAAGTTCCAGCCACCACTCGGTTGGAAGTGGGATGGAGAATGGGCTGTGGAGCCCCAAAGAAGGTGAGCTTATACACAAACTTTTGTCTTATGACCTCATCACATGGTTCTTTTTTCTTGTTGCAGGCCACTTCATCTTCATTTCAAGGATGCAGAGGCATGGAGCCCATCATATGGTGTTTGCCTACTTCCAGTCACAACAACAATAACAACTCCAGATTCTTTTTTCAGAAGCACAATCCACTGATGTTAATAATAATAATAATAATAATAATAATAATAATAATAATACCCCTTGGGTCTTCCATTAAAATCCTGTTAAGTTTATGTTGGGTAAAATTGTTCTTCATTTTCAATATTGCATATATTGCACTGTGTGAATTAGTTCACACAAACACTCTCCATCCATCTGCCATTGGCCTGACTCGTGCCTAATGGATATATATATACACACACACAATAACAACAACTTTATTCTTATATCCCACCTCCATCTCCCTGAAGGGACTCAGGGCGGCTTACATGGGGACTAAGCCCATGTAAACAAGGTTACAAAATAACACAATTAAAAACATATAACAATCAATAAAACCAATACAATCTAAGACATCATAAAACAACCAAACAGTAAGCAACCTATTTCTTGGGCTCCACAAGAAACTTTTGGGTCAAAAAGGCTCTGCGGGCTGAAAAGGTCAGACTGATCTTAATGCAGCTGACACTCAGCCAACTGCGCCACAATCCTGGTGCATATTGAGTAACATTTGGGCATACTGAATATTCATGCTAAGTTTGGTCCAGCTCCGTTGTTTGAGTCCACAGTGCTATCTGGATGTAGGTGAACTACAACTCCAAAACTCAAGGTCAATGCCCACCAAACTCTTCCAGTATTTTCTGTTGGTCATGGGAGTTCTGTGTGCCAAGTTTGGTTCAATACCATCATTGGTGGAGTTCAGAATGCTCTTTCATTGTAGGTGAACTATAAATCCCATCAACTACAACTCCCAAATGACAACATCAGTCCTACCCAACCCCACCAGTATTCAAATGTGGGCATATACTTGGTATTTCTGCCAAATTTGGTCCAGTGAATACACCATGCATCTCAGATATTTACATGACGATTCATAACAGTAGCAAAATGACAGTTATGAAATAGCAACGAAAATAATTTTATGGTTGGGGGGTCACCACAACATGAGGAACTGTATGAAGGGGTCGCAGCATTTGGAAGGTTGAGAAACACTGCTCTAGAGGGAGAAAATCTGCAGGTCTCCTCAAGGGGAATAATTCAAACAGAAGATTCCATTGAAAGGAGATTTGTAGAACTATGACAGGGGAGGAGACACAGCCTCCTCAGGACTTTGGGGGAGTGCAAGGGATCCCATGAAAAGAATATTTTTAGAAATGTGTCTTCCTTTACTGGCTTTGGGCAGGGTAAGAGGTCTCTTGGCTTTCAGATATTAAAGTTTTCCCCGATTAAAATTATATGGAGAGGGTGGAGAAGCGTATTCCCTGTGGGATGGTTCCAAACATGGGCAACAAAGGACAAAAACCTGACGAGAAATAAGTGTGACTTGAGAAATAAGAACTTGAAACAAAGACGAATGGGAATCTAAAAGTACAATTCCCTTTATTAAGCATATGGACACCAACGTTTCTCAATGTCTATGTGAATGAGATCCTTATTTTACAATAGGGATAAGCACCAAGAGCCAGATCCTCCCCAACCCCCTCATGAGCTATATATATTCGGGTCTCCACTTTTATGGGGGTTAGGGGTGCAGGAACCCCCAAAAGTGGGTTACATTTCAAACCACTATTTTTAGATTCTTAGGAATCTCTAGATTTTTCAGCAGAACCCTGTAGTCCATGTCCAATAAGAGGCTGACCATAGAGCCACATTGGAGGATGCACAAATGCCTAGGAAAATGCTTTCTTTTGGAACGTCTCTACCTTCCTGCACAACTGTATGGCCCATGTCTATCAAATGTTGACCATAGAAATGTATTAGATGACTATAAATGCCCAAGAAATGGAATCATTACATCCTCCTGCACCTTCCATCCATTGGAAGCTGACCATAGAGTCACACAAATAGTGGGAGAAGTTGGTATGAATGGCAATATCACTGAAACCTTTTCCGATTCTGCTTGAAATCAGATTGTTGTTGGACAAAGAGACAAATCTCTCTGAAGTGTTGGTGGAGGTCTATGAAAACCAAAGTCGGGAGCCCAGGCAGCCGTGGAGCCCGGCCTCCATCCCATTCAGTAACGCAGTGAGTGGCAAAGGGAGGCGGCGCTGCGGTCAGAAGGATAGACCTCTTGGGCTGAGATGGGAATTTGGAGGAGGCCAAGTTCCCGTTTCAGGTAGGTCATATGCACCTGCATAGGACCTACTCAATCTTCTTCTATTTATCTTTCTCTCCTGTTTTTCTTTAGAGTGGGATTCCTTTGCCCCCAAAAGAAGATATTGAGTGCCCCAAAGGATGGAGCTTTGTGGAAGAGTGGAAAGTGGAGCTGAACCGGGCCGTGGATGATGCCGGCAAGTCTGTTTCTGAGTGCATCTGCACTGTCTAACTCAGTGGTTGTCAACCTGTGGGTCCCCAGGTCTTTTGGCCTACAACTCCAAGAAATCCCAGCCTGTTTACCAGCCGTTCAGATTTCTGACAGTTGAAGTCCAAAACATCTGGGGACCAGGTTAAGACCAATGGTCTAATTAATGCACACACCACTTGCTGCCATGACTCAATGTTATGGAATCCTAGGAGTTGTGGTGAGGCCGTAGAATTGATCCATGGCAGTTAAAATGCTGTCAAATGCATTAATTTGACAGTGTACATGAATCCTCTGTTTGGTTAGACCCCAGCATTGGCCAAAATGTTCCCCTTACCCTCAAGAGCAGTGGTTTCCAACCTTTGGCCATCCAGATTCTGGGACTCAATCTCCCAGAACATCCATCTAGCTTGATGAAGAGTTGGGAATTCAGGGAACTGAAATCCAAAACACCTGAGGGACCAATGGTGGGGAACCACTGGCCTAGAGTAGCCCATATTTTGCTCACTGTAGTTCAAACAAATTGTTCCCTTGTTTAGGGTGGGAATATGGGGTTGGTATCCCACCAGCCGAGTTTCCTCGCACCTGGAACATGACTGAAAAGACCTACCACACTCACCGGCGTCGGCGCTGGCTCCGCAAACGCTGCCGAGACTTGAACAAAGAGACGCAGGAGAACAAAATGATGGCTTTCCTTCGGCTGGTAATTGCCTTTGATACCTATCTTGTCCACCTGGAAAATGACACAGTTCTGGGCACCCCAATTCAAGAAGGATGGGTGACACTGGGCTTCACCACCATCCATGTGGAAAGAGATTTTGGAGTCTTAGTAGACCACAAGCTGAACATGACCCAATAGTGTGATGTAGCAGTCAACTTCCTTAATTTAAAGAGGTCCTGTCTTTGACTATGTAAACATGTTGTTTTCAACCACAGGTCAATGTGTCAGTAATATCAGCAGTTCTAATCAGCAACTGTTAAATCATAGTTCAGCAGTTCATGAATTCTTCATCTCCTTTTGCAGTTTTCCAGACTTCATTATTCTGCCAGAGCCCAATCTGGCAATTCTTATTATTGCCAGACTCCAATCATACAATTTCATTACTATACATCACATTTATCACATTGAGAGGGCTTGGATAGTGTCCTTCTGCATGATGAAATGAGATTGGACCGGATGGCCCTTCAGGCCCCTTCTAACTCTAGGATTTTATAAAATAAGGCATTGGAGAAGGAAGGCTGGTATATCTCATTGACCGGCCCTTTGGTTTCCTTGGCTGCTTCTCACGTCTCCCATTTCTTTCAGCACTCAGATACCAAGGTGAAACCGGAAACATGGGAATATGCACCCTTGGTGGGTTGGCGGTTCCACCTGCAGCAGCTTCCTGGTGACGTGTTTCGGCGGAGATGTTGGCGAAGGAAACTCGTCCCTGTAGCACCCAGCCATGGGGCCCCTATCTTCCACTTGGAGGGCTCACTGGTAAGCAGAAACCTAGCCCCGGCATAGGGTTCATCTGCACTGTAGAATGAATGCAGTTTGGCCCCACTTGGATTGCTGTAGGTCAAAGCTGTGAGATGCTGGTGGTTTTACAAGGTCTTGAGCCTTCTCTGCCCAAGACTGCTGATGCTACGCTAAACTACAACTCCCAAGATCCCATAGCATTGAGCCATGGCAGCAAAAGTGGGATCAGACTGCATTAATAGTGCAAATGCAACCCAAAAAGGAGATGGCAAAATAAACTACCCAAGAGCAGAAAAAAGCAGAGAGAAATTACACTATGTAAAATGATCAAGAGTCTGGAGAACAAGCCCTATGAGGAGCAGCTTCAAGACCTAGGCATGTTTAACCTGTTGAAGAGAAGGCTGAGAGGAAACATGTTGAAGGCCATGGATCAAGATGTGAGGGGAAGCCACGGGAAGGAGGGAGCAGGCTTGTTTTTGCTGCCCTGGAGACTAGGATGACTTCAAACTACAGGAAAGGAGATTCCACCTGAACACCAGGAAGAACTACCTAACTGTGAGAGCTGTTCAGCATTGGAACTCTCTCTCTGCCCCAGAGTGTGGTAGAGGCTCCTTCTTTGGGGGCTTTTAAGCAGAGGCTGAGTAGCCATCTCTCAGGGATGCTTGGAATGCAATTTTCCTGCTTCTTGGCAGGGGTTGGATGGGCTGGCGCGCGAGGTCTCTTCCAACTCTATGCTTCTATGATTCTATTGTTCTGTGAACTACTTTCCAAGTAAGTTCCGCACACTTAAACACTTTCAAACCAGGAACATAATTTTTTTCCAGATCTTGTTACATTGTGTTATCAGTGTAAGATAAGATAAAAAGTAAGCCTTTATGCATAAACTGTCAGTGTGTATTTCATGTATTATGTATGATGTATGTTTAAATGCAATTTTATGTGATAGGTTTGTGATTGTAATAGACTGTAATAGAATTGTATTGCCAGAATGTATGTTTACACAAAAGAGCTGTGAGAATGTGACCCTGAGTTCTTGCTCTGTGGAGAATTAGGGAGTGTCAGAGATAACTCCTTTCCAGCTGCAGTTTGTCTTTAGTGTCTATCTCTTTCGGTTTGTGTTCTTCGCGTCTGCTCGCTGATGGTGTGTGTTGGTTTTATGAACTGCTCAAGTAAAGCTGAAACCTGCTTTTATCGGTGATTCCAGAGTCCATTATTCAGTGCTTCCGCGATTCTTCTGCTAGCCCTAACAAAAACTATACAAACATGCATAAATGGAATTAGAAGATTTAAACTTTTCTTGGTGCAGAATTCATGGGACTTCCTTTTATTTATCTCATATAATTAGATTTTTGTTGGGCAAGTGGGATTAAGTGGACTTAATAACAAAAGACCCTCCTCATAAACATATAGCAGCAGCGTGACCCAGCACCAGTAGCCCTCACGCTCAGGCCTCTCTCAGACTGAGGCATCTCTCAGATTGAAGCCTCTTCATACTGAGCACAACTAACACTGAAGAATACTAAGCTACAGGCACACCTGCTTATATAGAACTGCAGCTTTTAATCATTGTATCTATTTAACCCTTTCAGTGCTTGACTCACATTTTTGTAATTAAAAATACCTCGTTATTCCTAAATATTTCTGACAATTTTTTTCCAGTCATATAGGTATCATTCTTCAATCATAAATTCATTACGTACTTTTCTAACACTAATATTAACTCCCTCCATGGAGCCCCGCAGTAGGTTAAGCCATTGAGATGCTGAGCTTGTTAACTGAATTTGACAAGTTCAAATTCGGGGAGCAGTGTGAGCTTCCAGTCAGACCCAGCTTCTGCCAACCTAGCAGTTTGAAAACATGCAAATGTGAGTGGATCAATAGGTACTGCTCCAGCAGGAAGATAACGGCGCTCCATGCAGTCATGCCAGCCACATGACCTAGGAGGTGTCTACAGACAATACCCACTCTTCAACTTAGAAATGCAGATGAGCATCAACCCCCAGAGTTGGACGCAACTGAATGTCAGGGAAAATCTTTACCTACATCAGGCATGTAGCCGGGGGGGGGGGGGCTTGGGGGGCTTCAGCCCCCCCCCGAAATTCTCATGGTGGTTCACGAAAAGGCCTTACTGGTGCAATATTTAAACTGTTATGTTTATTCATATCATGATTTGATCACCATAATCAATATATCCCATATGCATGGGGGTATTGGGGTAACGATACAAAAGGTTTGCTAGGGTAGACCCTCTTTCACTCAGACTCAGCCCCCCCCCCCCAAACAAACTCAGTCCCCGTCCCCGTCCCCGTCCCCCCAAATCGAAATCCTGGCTACGGGCCTGCCTACCATGCTTCACCTAAAAACAATAAAATAAATTATTCAAAAGTTATGATGGGCTTCCTTCCTCCCATCTTAAAAGCAGCTGCTTTTAATCTCTTAAGAGCATATAATAATGATTAATTATAATAATACAATTATTAATAATGATTAATTATAATAATACAATGAAAATATTCAGCTTCTTTATGAGGTGCAGCCCTTAGCATCACATGCATTGGCTATCTCTGCCTCATTTTGTTCAATTAGACAAAACATCAACAACAACACCAAAAATTTCTCAAGTAATATTTTGATTATTCTGTCCCTCTTTTTCAGGGTGTGGAAGTAGAGGAGGAAGGGAAAAAGAGAAAAGGGGAAGCCGAGAAGAAAGACGAGAAGAAAGAGGGGAAAGAAGTTGAGAAACAGCCCTCTCAGAGCCTCTTGAAGATGAACACGCCTCTCCTTTACTGCATTTTCAAAAGTGAGGCATCTACACTGCTGAATTAATCTAGTTTGGGACTACTTCACCCACCATGGCACAGTGCTATGGACTCCTGGAGTTGTAGTTTGGTGCAGCACCAGCTATCGTTGGCAGAGGAGGCTGAAGACCTTGCAAAACTACAACTTCCACAACCACAGAATTGAGCCAGAGCAGTTAAGGTGGTGTGAAACTGCATTAATTCTATCGTGTAAATACACCCTCAGTTTACAGTTAGAAGGAGCTGGAATTTGGGGGCAGACTAAGATCCCCAAAATGCATTAGTCTGAATGGTATGAGAATTATTATAATGATTCGTATTATGTTTATTTATACCCTGCTTTTCCTCTCCACAAAAGAGACTCAATCTGGCTTTCTAGAAGCAAAACTCACATCAAGTCTCCTTCTTTCAGGTCCTGTCTATTTCCAGTTACGGTGCTACATTTACCAAGCACGGGATCTTGTAGGAGCTTCCACCAAGAGCTCTGCAGGTTTGTGACCCCCCATTATATATAATAATAATAATAATAATAATAATAATAATAATAATAATAATAATAATAATAATACAATTAGAAAGAATGCCATAACTCTGCAAGGAAGCAGACAAAACGACGGATCAGATCCTCAGCTGCAGCAAGAAGATCGCACAGACAGACTACAAGCAGAGAAGATCCATTGGATCTCATGCCACAAAGACCTTCTGCATGCAACAAAGAACTGGTGGGATCACAAGCCTTAAAAGGTTACAGAAAATAAACACATCAAACTACTCTGGGACTTCCGAATTCAGACTGACATTCCTTATTATCTTATTGTACAACGAGCTTTGCTGTCCGAACATTTGGTCACATAATCATGTTTTTACTTTCTTCCTGAAGGTCAGGAGGGAAGGGGCTGCTCTAATTTCACTAGAGAGGAAGTTCCATAGTTGAGGGGCCACCACTGAGAAGGCCCCGTCTCTCGTCCTCACCAGTTGTGCTTGTGAGGGAAGTGGGATTGAGAGCAGGGCCTTCCCAGAAGATAATAATAATAATAATAATAATAATAATAATAATAATAATAATATCCACAACAATAATAATCCCTATTGAAATGAAAAAGTCCTGAACCAAGAAATGCCATAGTTGTGCTAGATGGCATAGAAAATGCCTAGAGATAACATACTTTGTTGGAAGTGCATAAATGAAACCGTAGATAAGGGGGTCATGCTGGATCAAGAGTTTTCAATTATAATTATTTTGGTTTTGATTCTAGTTGCGTATTTATCCAAACTCTTTTCTTAAACTGGTCCAGGCTTCCCTTGTTTTCCTTATGGATTACGTTTCTCTGACTTAAAGACAAATGGACTTTTCACACTATAATATGATTTTGCTTTCCCTGCAATGGCAATGGCTTCTTGAATCTTGGGTTGTATAGTCTAGTGCAGATATGGGCAAACCCAGGCCGAGGGGCTGGATGCAGCCCCTTGGGCTCTTTTCTCAGGCCCTCCTCTCTCTCACCATCCTATCCTTCCTTCCTTCTCTCTTTCCTTCCTCCTTCCCTCCCCCTTTCTCCTTCCCCTTCCTCCCCCTTCCACCCCCTTCCCCCTTCCACCCTTCCATCCTTCTTCCTCCTTRCTCCCTCCCTTTCCACCCTTCTGTCTTTCCTTCCGTCCCTCTCTTCCCTTTCTTCCTCCCTCCCTTCCCTTTTCTCCTTCCTTCTTTCCTTCCTTCCTCCTTKCTTCCCTCTTTCTCCCTCCTTCTCCTTCCATCCTTCCCTTCCAACCTTTCATCCATCCTTCCTTCCCCCTCTCTTTCTCCTTCCATTCATCATTCCCTTTTCTCTTTCCTTCCTTTTCTCTCTCCTTTATCCTGCCCTTCCTTTCTCCTTCCTTCCTTCCCTCCCTCCCTCCCTCCCTCCCTTTCACCTTTCATCCTTCCTTCCCTTTTGTCTTTCCTTCCTCCTTACTTTTCTCCCTTCCTTCTCTCTTCCCCTCTTTTTCCTTCCATCTGTCCCTTCCTCCCTTTCGGCCTTCCTTCCTTCCTTCCTTCCTTCCTTCCTTCCTTCCTTCCTTCCTTCCTTCCTTCCTTCCTTCCTTCCATTACTGGTTAGCCGCCCCTGGTAGCACAGTAGGTTAAACCCACAGGTTCGAATCCGGGGAGAGGTGGATGAGCACCCTCTATCAGCTCCAGCTCCTCGTGCGGGGACATGAGAGAAGCCTCCCACAAGGATGATAAAAACATCAAATCATCCGGCGTCCCCTGAGCAATGTCCTTGCAGATGGCTAATTCTCTCACACCAGAAGCGACTTGCAGTTTCTCAAGTCGCTCCTGAGATGACAAAAAAAAAACCAACAACAACAAAAAACCAAACGGTTAGCCAGTCCTCCTAGCAGGGAGTGCTAGCGTGCGGCCCCCAAGTTAACAAGTTTGCTCATGCCTGGTCAAATTCAGTCTGAGCGCTATAATATGTCTCGCCCATCTTCAAAGCCCAAGAGACTCAAACCATATAAACTCATAGGCTGAAGACTCAATCAACATCATACCTATAAAATGTAAAGGCAATCTTTAAATCCCAAGTGCCAGTCTACCCATTAGTTGCCCTTTTGTCTCCCCATCAGATCCAGTGGCCCACATTTCCTTCGTTCACACAAGTCAATGCACCAAGACTGTCCATGGCACGCTGCATCCATTATGGGACCAGACTCTCATCTTTGACAACATCTTGATCTATGGAGATCCGCGGGCAACCGAGGAGGATCCACCAGTGGTGGCCGTTGAAATCGTGGATGCCGACCCTACGGTAAAAGGTCTCATCAAGCTAGAGCTCCCAGGATTCCATAGCATTGAGCCGTTGCAGTTCAAGTGGTGCACAACTGCATCTATTCCATAATGTAGATGCAACCATTTGGCATTGTGTTTCTGGGTTGTTTTTTTAGGGCCGTTCTGAGCATTTCATAGGGAGGTGTCTGAGTATTCCCAGGGTGTATTTGGACCTCAGTTTGCGGAGAATGCCCCGTCTGCAGAAGCTTCGGATCACAAAGGAACAGACAGAGGCTGGTGAGCTCTTGGCTGCTTTTGAGCTTCTGTTGGACAAGAAGGTAAAGAAAATAATACATTTTATGTATCTCTTATCCAAAATCCTTGGCGCTGGAATTGTTTCATATTTCGAATTCTTCCAGATTTGGGAATACAGGCCGTCCCGAAGTTACAAGCATCCAACTTACAAATGACTTCTAGTTAAGAACCAGGGGGCGGGGGGGGGGGGGAAGAAGATCAGGAAATGAGAGAAATCTTGACCTCAGAAGGGAAATCCACTGCTGGAAGAGTTATTATGGGGAAAAGGGTCCTCCAATAAAGCTTTATCACCAATTCTTGCTTCCACATCAAGCCAAATTTTGCAAAATCCTATTCTCACAGACACAGAAAGTGTGGGGGCTGCGGTAGCACAGTGGTTCAAACTGCTAGCTGCAGGTAAAGCTGCTGACTGGAGGGTTGGTCAGACAACACCTGGAATCACATTGTGCCCAATTCTGGGCACCGGAACTGAAGGGAGATGTTGACTCTAACCTGGAATGTGTCCAGAGGAGGGCGACTAAAATGATCAAGGGTCTGGAGAACAAGCCCTATGAGGAGCAGCTGAAAGAGCTGGGTATGTTTAGGCTGCAGAAGATGTGTCAAGATGTGAGGGGAAGTCATAGGGAGGAGGGAGAAGACTTGTTTTCTGCTGCCCTGGAGACTAGGACTCTTCAAACTACAGGAAAGGAGATTCCACCTGAACATGAAGAACTTTCTAACTGTAAAAAGAGTAGAACTCTCTGCCCTGGAGTGTGGTAGAGGCTCTTTCTTTGAAGCTTTTAAGCAGTGGTTGGATGGCCATCTGTCAAGGTGCTTTGAATGGGATTTTCCTGCTTCTTGGGACTTGGACTGGATGGTCCATGAGGTCTCTTCCAACTCTATAATTCTATGATTCTATGATCAAGGGTCTGGAGAACAAGCACTATGAGGAGGGGCTTAAAGAGCTGGGCATGTTTAGCCTGAAGAAGAGAAGGCTGAGAAGGAGACATAATGAGGGCCATGGATCAAGATGTGAGGAGAAGTCCTAGGGAGGAGGGAACAAGTTTGTTTTTTGCTGCCCTGGTGACTAGAATGCATAATCCAAAGAACATCGGTCAAACAAGATTCCATGACAGCATGACAGAGTCCCAGGAAGCCAAGAACATTGCCCCAAAGCTAAGACAATCCAAAGAAGTTACCAGGTTGTTTGCAGAAGTTGCACTGACAAAGATTTCCCTTCAAACACCCCTGTCACTATACTTTCCCAACATGAACGCATTCCGTTGACCCCTAACCTCCCTCTTGTTAGCAAGCCTCGCACTGCCGGCGAACTTTGAATTGTAAGCAATCCTCCCTATCTAGATCTTCAGAGCTCTCAAGGTCGGATAGCTTGTTAGCCGCCTGAGAATCGTCAGGCTGGGAGCCATCCTCCTCCAACTGCACCTGGCTAGTTTCACTAACATCAGAAACATCATCTGAAACATTCCTTACCATGGGAAATCTTCATCAAAAACAACAGAAATCAGAATCCCATCATCTTCTGCCTGAGGCTCCAGTTGAGCCACAACACTTTTAAGCAGAGGCTGGCCATTTGTCGGGGGTGCTTTGTGATTTTCCTCCTTCTTGGCAGCGGGTTGGACTGAGATCTCTTCCAACTCTATGATTATGATTCTAAACCACTTGGGAGTGGGACATCTGAATGGGAGAGAGCTGTTGCCCATCTTCATTGAAAAGCAAAGGGTGGACTTTGGACTCATTTGAATTGGCTGACCTACACAGCTTTATCCAAAATTTCAATTTCCCCCTCCAGGATGGGTCCCTGGGAAAACACCCTCCTCCTGCCTGGAAGGATGGCCTATACACCATTCCCAAAGAGATCCGTCCCATCCTGAGACTGATGGCTGTTGAGGTGAGCATTATGGGCATCCCATCAATGGGGATAATCCACAAACTCTTCAATGAGCTGGTAAGTACTCAAGGAGAAGCAACCATGACACCAACGTCTTCTGCCATGCTTCACCAACATGATTTGTTTCCAGACACAATTGAAGTTCTGTATGGACTCCACTCAAGAAGAATCAATGTACGTGATTTTCTCTCTTTTTTTCTCTATCTTTTACTGGGAAGATACTGTGCTCGGGAATGATATTGTACTTATGCTATTGTTGTATTCTTTCTGTAGTTACCCAATTCAGTACCAGATGGAGACTAGGTCTCTTCTGTGGCATAATGTAAAATAAACCACATGTAACTACTTCACCTTTGATCAGCCCACGCACTGCCTTGCCAGAGAAAGAAAATATTCCACGCAGATGAACAATAAATAACAAGTAATTTACTCTTCGTAAATCCAGAACAACATAAGTTACAATGCAATCAGTCTTAAAATTGTCTTTCTCTGTCCATGTGGAGCTCCTTCAGCAGCTCATGAAGCAAGAGCACACTCCAAACTCTGTCTCTGTCTGCTTCACTCTCTTCTTCTCTCTCTGAACACTTGCATAGCTCAAGCCTGAACAAAAGTGTAACAGTATCCAAAAGTCCCAGACTCAGTCTGCTCCCCGACCAATCAGCTTCATGTATCTTATTTTACAGTTGACACACACACATTAATTCATTCCTTGAATGTTCTAACATCTTCCACACCACATAACTATAGCACTATGATTGTGCTATATCTGTTGCACAATCTATATCTATGGAATCTTGGGATTTGAAGCGTAGAGATGGGCACCTAAAATTGTCAGCCAGATTGCTCTCGAACCTCACAAAACTACTCATCCCAGGATTCCAAGGAATGCAGTAGAGGCATTAAAAGTGGAATAATAGTGCTATATGGTCAGCGTAACTCGGAAATGACTTGAAGGCATCTGTGTCATGTAAATGGTCTCTGGACTAGAAAGGTAACTCATTACTTTTCAAAGTAACTTCCCAAGCTCTGCACAAACTTCCAACCAGCAAACGTTTGCCAAATTACATCGTACATTTCCAGTATCTGTCTCTGTATCCACGGACCTTTTTTTAAGTAACATTGGCTGTGCTCTTTGGACAGATCCTGGCCTGGGGCTTGCGAGACATGAAAAACTACAATCTCCTGGTCATCAACAACCCAAGCCTCATTGTCGAATGTGGAATGGAAAGTCTTCAAACCCCAATAATCAAGAACTTCCAGGAGAACCCCAACTTTCCCATTAACATTTATCTCATGAAAGTGGTGAGTGCATCTACACTGCAGGTGTATCTACACTGTATAAGGAATGCAGTTTGATGCCACTTGAACTTCCAGGGCTCAAGACTATGTCATCCTGGAGGTTGGAGTATCCCAAGGTCTTTGACCTTCTCTATCCAAGAGGGCTGGTGCCTCACCAGACTACAAATCCCATCAAATCCATTTCAATCTCCTTTAGTACCTGCCTGTGGATGAAGACTATGCACCTCCCATTGAGCTGAAGGTGATCGACCACAGAGAGTTTGGATTTAAGCCGGTGGTGGGCCACGTCAGTGTGCAGCCCCTGCGCCAGTACTACTGTGACCCCTGGGCAGAAAAGAAGGTCCACAATCTACCTCTCAGAGGTATCAACTACCTTATAACTTCCCTATTAGGCCTTAAAGGGGGATTCAGTCAAGATTTCTTGATAGGGCTTGAATTAGTTACCTTGATGGAGACATGGAGCCAAGAACTAAGGGATAGGATCAATACTTTCAAATGAGACGTAGCATGGCATAATGCAGACCAGGATTCAAATCCCCACTCAGCCATGGAAACCGATTGTGGTGACCATGGACACGTCTTACACTCTTAAGTCCTAGAAAATAGATTTGCCTTAAGTTCACCATAATTTGGAAACCCTAGTCTCCAGAAGTCCTGGGCCACCATGGAGACAGTTGTCTTTTTTAGGGAAAAAACACCTACTGCTCAAATGGAAGAAGCATGCTCCCGTGGCTTTGAACTTCAACTGCATCCCCCTTATAGTCACCTGACCTTGTACCATCGGCCTTCGACTTTTTCCAACAAGGAAGTTATTTTTAAAGGGCAGGTATTTTTCAGCAGAGAGACTCTGATTTCTGAGGCCACAACGTGGCTTTTGGAGCAACCTGTCGATTTCTGCGAGCAAGGTGTTGACAGTTGCTTAAAAAGATGGGAGAAGTGTGTGTCCCTGGGTGGCACTGAGGGAGAGAAGGACTCAGAACTGGGCCAAGTTTCATTGCTCTCAGTTCACAGGAAGTGGGTCAGGAGAAATCTATTATGAACATCCCTCGAATATTCATGTACCTTCAAGTCATCCATTGGCTTGTGGCAAACTTATAGGGTTTTCTTAGGCTAGTAGCAGAGGTGACTTTGAAAATTCCTCTGAAACAGACCATAGAGTAACTGATTTTCCATGGTGGTCTCCCATCGAAGTACTAGCCTGGCCAGGGTGGTCCATGCCTTAGTCACCTCCAGATTGGACTACTGTAACGCACTCTACGTGGGGCTGCCCTTGAAAACGGCCCGGAAATTTCAGTTGGTTCAACAGGCGGTGGTCAGACTGTTAACTGGTGCTCCTTACAGAGAGAGGTCAACCCTCCTGTTCAAGGAGCTCCATTGGCTGCCGTTCATCTTCCGGGCTCAATTCAAGGTGCAGGTGTTTACCTACAAAGCCCTAAACGGTTTGGGACCCACCTACCTGCGTGACCGCATCTCCGTATACGAACCCACACGATCTCTTCGTTCATCTGGAGAGGCCCTGCTCACGATCCCACCTGCATCGCAAGCGATTGGTGGGGACGAGGGACAGGGCCTTCTCGGTGGTGGCCCCACGACTCTGGAACTCCCTCCCCAAGGACATCAGGCACTCCCCAACACTGGCAGTCTTCAGAAGGAGCTTGAAAACATGGATGTTCCAGTGTGCCTTCCCAGATTAAGGAATCCCAAGCAATTGTCCCTAATGCACTTTATGAGAGAGTTAGAATTGTCTGCACACCCTTCTATTCCCAAAATATCCAGTCTACCTCACCTGGACATGCCCAGCATTTTTAGAATTTTAACTATTCCATTTGGCCCTGCCACAGGTTTTTAATAGTGTTGTGTTTTTGTTAATGTTCTGCTTTGTTATGAGTTATTTATTTTTGCATTGTATTGTTGTTGTTGTGTTTTTGCTAATGATGTACTTTGGGCTCGGCGTCTTGTAAGCCGCACTGAGTCCTGCGGGAGATGGTAGCGGGGTACAAATAAAGGATTATTATTATTATTATTATTATTATTGTTGTTGTTGTTGTTGTTGTTATTATTACTAACTATAGTGCTATATGATCTTGTTTGCTCAGTTGAGGTTCCGAAAGCCTTCATTGATGTTGCAACACAAGATAAGCTTGTGAAGTCCACAAGTCACTTTGTAGGAGATTATATATAACCCTATGTAACAATTTAAAAAAAAATCTGTTCCTGGTTTGAAAGTGTCATTTCCTGTTTAGTTATGCGGTATGTGGTCCTTCCTTTGAAAGTAGTTTGACTCCAGAAACTTTGTTTTGTCCCACAATCTATTTTGAATGGGCCGACATATCCATTGAAAAACTAAATGATGGTAAAAGGTGCTGCAGGAGGTCCCGTAAAAATAAAGTTTTTGCAATTAAATGACCCTTTTCCATTTTTTTTATGATGGAACCAATTAGGAAATGACAATAACCCAGGAACAAAAATTGTATGACATAGTTATAATATAATATAATGTTGGAAGCCATATGTTAGATTTTGTTCCTCGTTCCAAGCAGCACACTTTCAAGGTTTCGTATTAATTCCATTAATTCCGTTTTCTTTTGGGTTTTCCCCCCGTCTTCTTCTACAAACAGCTATTTCCAAAGCGAAGCCTAAGAAGGTAAGATAGCCATAGTTTGGCATCAAAGCCCCTCGTCTTCTCAGTATTTGATTTTGGCCATGATGCTGCATCCGAAAACATTGTTACGAGACATGCCCACAATAGTCTCACGCCAACAACAAAATGAGTCTAATTTGCCCTATAATTACCCTAGTTTCTTTTCTTGCGGGAAGGACCAAAGTGACAAAGATTGCTAGCAAAGATTTCCTAGTATGGCTAGGAAAGGATTTCTGCCCAGGATATTGACCATGATTTTTTTTTATTTGGTGTCAGGAGCGACTTGAGAAACTGCAAGTCGCTTCTGGTTGAGAGAATTGGCTGTCTGCAAGGACGTTGCCCAGGGGATGCCCGGATGTTTTGACCATGATAGCAATATGCAAGATGGACTCACAGTCTTTCAAGTCCAGTTGAAAGCTTCTGAATAACTCCCAGATTCCCTGGAAAGAGGAATATATGAATGCCTATTGGGCTTAAGGAATTTTCTCTATGGGTGTAACAGAATGATTATGTCATTGAATTAGAGAGTTATCTACTCCAACTCTACCAATACGGAAATCTCTATCGAAAGCAGCCATGGCAGGTAGCCATCCAATATCTTATTTTAAGAATTCCAACAAAGCAAAGCCCATTAACTTCTGAGGCAATCCATTCCATCAAGAAGTCCTCACCAATGTTGAATCCAAATATCCTTTCTGGTGATTTGGGTCCATTGGTTTAGATTGTATCCTCTGGAGAAGCAGAAAACAAGCTCATGCTGCCTTCCATTAATAGCATTTCAGATAAGTAAAGATGGCTGTGCTTTCCTTTTTCAATCTTCTCTTCTCCAGATGGAATGTACCCAACTCCCTCAACTCTTCCTAGTTTCCGTTATTCTTTTCTGGTTGTCCTTCTTTGGAAAAATTCTAGTTTACCAAGGTCCTTTTTTCTTCCTCAGCTTAAATCTTCTCCTTCTTATAGGGACTGAAGTTTTTCTTCAAGCCATGGTTATGGAAGAAGCGCAAAGAAGAGAGGGTAGGTCATTATGTCCAAGCTAAAGCTTCAATACTCCCGGGATAACATGACATTCCCTTTTGTTAAATGAAATGTTCTGTGGAATTTTCAGGACCAAAAAACCCTTTGGGGAATGTAGCTAAAGATTCACTTGATGCACTTATGGACAAGTCGGCTATCGTTGCACCCGTCAGAGTTCACCTTGCCCTTAGCACCACCAGGAATCCAAAAGCAGTAGTAAAACTTTTTTTTTAAAGAAAGTACATATAAAAGGGGGAAATCACCAAAAGGAACAAGAAAGGAAAAAATCCAACAGGTAATAAGAAAAAGTCGTCAATAAGTAAAAAGCCCAACCAAGCTGGCGAGGAGTAAAACACATCAAAGGCAATAATCCAAACGGTTCAGGAAAACAAGAATCATAACATGAACATGAATCCAGAAAATAAGAATCAAAACATGAGCATAACTCCCAAAACCAAGGCTATACGAACTTCTTAAAATATGAATCAAAATATTTTACGCGATTTGTTATTATTACATTTATTATTTTACTCTATTATTACTGGAAGGATACGTAAGCACATTTACCTAGAAGAAGGCTAGAATAATGGTTTAATCAGAGTTGGACAGCCTTAATTACAGTTTTATGTAAATATTCAAAACCATTTGACCTACTGATGCATCAATTAATGCAATTGTATTGGCATCTATTTTTATTTTGAAATTTACCAGTAGCTGCTGCATTTCCCACTCTTGACTTATACTCGTGTTTTCCAAGTTTTTTTCCCAGAATTTTTTTTCCAAATTTTGTTGCATATTTATTTATTACGTACATTTCTACCCCCCCCCTCCCCATAAGGGGACTTGGGGCGGGCTTACATAAGCATCAAATGATGCCAACAACATCTACACCATAAAATTACAATTACACAGTAAAATCATTTTAAAAACATCAATACTGCCACTATCATCTAGTCCAGGGATCCTCAAACTTTTTAAACAGAGAGCCAGGTCATAGTCCCTCAAACTGTTGGAAGGCCAGATCATAACATGAATGAATTCCTATGCACACTGCACATATCTTATTTATAGTGCAAAAAACACTTAAAAACAATACAACAATTAAAATGAAGAACATTTTTAACAACTATAAAATTATTAGTATTTCAATGGAAAGTGTGGGCCTACTTTTGTGATAGGATGTGATAGGATTGCTGTTATTGTTATGTTCTTTCAAGTCGTTTCAGACTTAGGTTGACCCTGAGCGAGGGCCGAGTAAATGAGAGCTCAGACAAGGGAAAAGTTGAAAAGAGAATGCCTAATAACAATCAGGCATAGTAGAAGCCGGATGCAGGAGTGGGAACTGAAGGAAAAGTAGGGCAGAAATACTGGTAATATCTGGCAGCAGAAGAGAACAAAGAAAGAGATAGATAAGATTATATTGACCATAAAACTGAACGGAGTCTCAGTCTTGGGTGGCACTTTTTCATTACGTTCACTCAGCAGGGTGATTTGATCAAATAAACCTATTGAACAATATCCTTGCCTCCAGGGTTTGATTGGATAAAAAGACCCTGGAGGTTTTGGGGCCATTTTCTATTAGAGGGACATAGCAGCATGCCCCAACTCTTGACCAACTTGGAAAGCATGTCTTATAGACACAACCCTAATGTTCCCATGTTGTTTCTCTATTAGTACATAGAAGATGAGGAAGAGGAGGAAGTGGACTGGTGGAGCAAGTTCTACGTCACAACGGGCGACTTGGCAAAGAGTGGGAACTACCTAAAGTGGGGCTTTGATACGGTGAAGGTGTGTGTTGTGTTAGAGTGTAATTGACACCCAGGTAGAACAGTGGGCATAATTATATATTTCAATCACAAGGTCTAATAACCAAACTAATAACCAAACTAACTTAAGTCAATGGAGAAATATGGACCACAGAATCAGTAGGAAGGACATGTTCAATGCTTTCAATTCCTGCCAATATTTTCTCTTCAGATAACACTGCACACATTGCCACTTTGGGTCTCCATCAAGAGATAAAAGTATTTATTTTATTTATTTATCATGTCAGGAGTGAACCAGTTGTACTGTATTTTAAAAAAAAAACCACCCACCCACCCCCGCAAACTTGGCATTCTGTTAAATGTCCTCTGACCAGAAGCTGGCCACTTGGAATGCCTCTGGTGCTGCTATAAGAAGGTCCTCCATTGTGTATGTGACAGGGCTCAGGTTGCATTGTAGTAGGTGGTCTGTATTTTCGATTTGGGGCACGCCTGATCTTCTCACCCCACCTCCCTGCTTGGAGTCTCAGAAATAGACCTCCCCTTGGCTAAGAGGTTTTTGGTGGGAGGATTCATAGTCTGTTTCCAAAAAAAGGACAAACGGAGAGATCTTCAGCCTTCTCTGCCAAAGGGGTTCCTAAGACCACCAGAAATATACGTTTTCCGATGGTCTTTGGCAACACTGAAACCCCCTTGTGACATCCCTCCAGGGGTCTTGACCTCCAGGTTGAGAAATGCTGATCTATCTAGTTGTGAAAACTGGGCAGTGCAGATGACAGGAATAAAAACAACTTCCTGGAATGTGGTGCTGGGGGATAGTATGGATAGGAAGGCGAATCAGGCCTCATATCTCCCCAGAAAATATGCGACCTGCCCAGGGGTTCTGACTCCCAGGTTGAGAAACACTGCTCTAGAAATTTCTGAACAGAGACTGGATGGCCATGTGCCAGGTGTGCTTTATGAGACTGGATGGCCTTTAGTGGTCTCTTCCCATGAACTTCAAAGATGGAAACATTCAGAATGGAATGGATGGTGGTCAAGTCTTCTTCTATGCGGAGCGGCTTAAGGAGCTGGGCATGTTTAGCCTGAAGAAAAGGCTGAGAGGAGATATGATAGCCATGTATAAATATGTGAGAGGAAGCCACAGGGAGGAGGGAGTAAGCTTGGGAACAATGGCTTCAAACTTCAAGAGAGGAGATTCCATCTGAACATGAGGAAGAACTTCCTGACTGTGAGAGCCGTTCAGCAGTGGAACTCT
Organism: Anolis sagrei ordinatus; assembly: GCF_025583915.1. NCBI lineage: Eukaryota > Metazoa > Chordata > Lepidosauria > Squamata > Anolidae > Anolis > Anolis sagrei. The sequence continues at coordinate 24,100,687 of NW_026847882.1, forward strand.
CTGCCCCGGAGTGGGGTGGAGTCTCCTTTTTTGGAGGCTTGTAAACAGAGGCTGGATGGCCATCTGTCAGGGGTGATTTGAATGCAATATTCATGCTTCTTGGCAGGGGGTTGGACTGGATGGCCCATAAGGTCTCTTCCAACTCTTTGATTCTATGATTTTCTATATGGCCATCTATTGGGAGTGTTTTGAATGTGTTCTTATCCTATGTATCTCTTTTCCACCTGTTGCTTTCTTCTTTAGATCTACAACTGTGAACTTGAAGAAGTACCAGAGTTTCAAGGCTTCCAGGATTTCTGCCAGACCTTCATACTGTATCGAGAAACGGTCACAGTTGAGGACCCCGTAATTGGAGGAGAATTCAAGGCGAGTGCTCTACTTTTCTCAAAAGGATCATATTTAATTTTGGGACTGCCTCAGAAGCCTATACAATTGATGGAAATCCATATTTCCATACATTATTAAATGTACTAGAATCCTACATATGGTCATTCCTGAAACAATGCTTCTCATCCAGATCGTGGTTGGATTTGGAATGTTAGAGTTGGCCCAAAACAATTGGATTAAGAGGCATTCCAGGTATATGTTTGAGCAACGCAGGAAGGCTGCCACTTTGATTTATGAACATTCTGACATAGTGTCAGAGATGTCTTTCCTGCCCACATTAATACCCAACAAGGTTTGGTATGAGGGAGCCTCCAAGAAATGATAACAGGTAGAAATAGTAATAACAATGGTAATAATAAGAATAGAAAAGCCAGAGATCATCCAGCCCAACCCCCTTCTGCCTTGCAGCCTTTGTAATAATAATAATAAGCAGAGGCCGTCACTATCACCTATGGAGCCTCAAGGGCTCCGTGGAGTGTAGTTTGAGGACCCTTGGTGTAGATCAGTGTTTCTCAACCTGGGGTCAGGACCTTGGGGGTGTCAGGGGGGTCACCAAAGACCATCAGAAAACAATTAAAACTTGTGCGCCAGCTGCATGCATACCTTGGGAAGTCTGACTTGGCCACGGTGGTCCACGCTCTGGTTACATCCCGTTTAGACTACTGCAGCGCTCTCTACGTGGGGTTGCCTCTGAAGACTGCCCGGAAGCTTCAATTAGCCCAGAGAGCGGCAGCCTGATTGCTAACAGGAGCGGGGTACAGAGATCATACGACCCCTCTGTTACGCCAGCTCCACTGGCTGCCAATTAGCTTCCGAGCACAATTCAAAGTGCTGGTTTTGACCTATAAAACCCTAAACGACTCCGGCCCAGTTTACCTGTCTGAACGGATTCTCCCCTATGAACCATCAAGGTTTCTAAGATCTTCCGGAGGGGCCCTGCTCTCGGTCCCACCACCTTCGCAATTGCGTTTGGTGGGAACGAGGGACAAGGCCTTTTCGGTGGTGGCTCCTCGGCTTTGGAACTCCCTCCCACTAGAGATTAGAACTGCTCCCTCCTTCATGACCTTCAGGAAACAAAAACCTGGCTTTGGAATGTGGCATTTGAGGATTGAGTCAATAACCTTTGTCCACATGGAAGGAGGATGATGAACCGTGACTGTGACTGTATTGACGACTTGGCTTGTATAATATGATGATAATGTTTTTATCGTACTTATATTTTAATGGCAACAAAGATCCGCCTAGTCAAAGCCATGGTATTCCCTGTAGTAACCTACGGATGTGAGAGCTGGACCTTAGGGAAGGCTGAGCGAAGGGAGAGATCGATGCTTTTGAGCTGTGGTGTTGGAGGAAAGTGCTGAGAGTGCCTTGGACTGCGAGAAGATCCAACCAGTCCATCCTCCAGGAAATAAAGCCCGACTGCTCACTTGAGGGAAAGATACTAGAGACAAAGTTGAAGTACTTTGGCCACATCATGAGGAGACAGGAAAGCCTAGAGAAGACAATTATGCTGGGGAAGTGGAAGGCAAAAGGAAGAGGGGCCGACCAAGGGCAAGATGGATGGATGGCATCCTTGAAGTGACTGGACTGACCTTGAAGGAGCTGGGGGTGGTGACGGCCGACAGGGAGCTCTGGCGTGGGCTGGTCCATGAGGTCACGAAGAGTCGGAGACGACTGAACGAATGAACAACAACATATTTTAATGTGTAATGATGATGCATTGTGTTGTTTTTGTATATTATTGTATATGAACACATGTTGTGAACCAGCCTGAGTTCCTCCTTGGAGGTGAGAAGACTGGTATATAAAACTTCTAAATAAATAAATAGCATTTTCTGTTGGTGATGGCGGTTCTGTGTGAGATGTTTGGTCCAATTCTATTGTTGGTGAGGTACAGAATGCTCCTTGATTGTAGGTGAACTATAAATCCCAGCAACTACAACTCCCAAATGTCAAGTCTATTTACCCCAAACTCCACCAGTGTTCACATTTGGGCATATTGATTATCTGTGCCAAGTTTGGTTGAGATCCATCATTGTTTGAGTCCATAGTACTCTCTGCATGTAGGTGAACCACAACTCCAAAACTCAACGTCAATGGCCACCAAACCTTTCCAGTATTTTCTGTTTGTCATGGGAGTTCTGTGTGCCAAGTTCAGTTCAATTCCTTCATAGGTGGTTCAGAATGCTCTTTGGTTATAGGTGAACTATAAATCCCATCAACTACATCTCCCAATGACAAAATCTGTACCCCCCCCCCCCCCCCCCCCCCACACACACACACCTAACCCCACCAATATTCAAATTTGGGCAGATCGAGTATTTCTGCGTATCAGCTTATTTGTCTGAACGCATCCACCCCTATGTCCCATCTCGTAATCTAAGATCATCCGGGAGGCCCTGCTCTCACTCCCGTCAACAGCGCAAATGCGTCTGGCGGGGATGAGGGACAGGGCCTTCTCGGCGGTGGCCCCTCAGCTATGGAACACGCTCCCAAGTGAAGTATGATCTGTTCCCTCCCTCCTGGCTTTTAGAAAAAAATTAAAATCATGGTTTTGGGACCAGGTCTTTGGACAGTAGATGTATGTAGAGTTTTAAAGGGACATAGAGTGGAATGGCAATACGACTGACGAGTCTGTTTTATTGCGTCATTGTTTTAAAATAATGTTTGTTGATATATTGTCTGCATTCCTCTTTTCGCAGGGTCTCTTCCGAATCTATCCCATATCAGAAGACCCCAACATCCCGCCGCCTCCGCGCCAGTTCCAGGAGCTTCCCCAAAACGTGTGCCAGATGTGCCTAGTTCGGGTCTATATCATCCGAGCCCTTAACCTCCAGCCGAAGGACAGAAACGGCCTGGTAATCTGAGCTGCATTTCATTTCCTTCCCTGGGACAATCATATGTCTCACATACTATGTCGAACTAGAGAATGCATAATTTCCCATTGCAGTTTCTATTTTGTGATATTCATGGGAAGACTGGGCTTCCATAGGGAGCTGTAGATTTTTTATGCTAGAGAATCCTTCATCAAAAGGTTTTGTTTTGTTTTTTTCTTTGGAAGCAGAAAGTTTTTAAGAACTGCTGCATGGAGTTTGAACTGTTTTTAACCTCTTTATCCTTAATTGCTTTCATGATGTTTCCCTCTCCGTTGTAGGAAGATGTTTGCGTCTCAAGCTATAAATATAATTATTCTTATCATTAGAATTCTTACTATTAGAATTCTTATTATGAGAATTCTTATCCTTATTGTGTTGTTGAAGGCTTTCATGCCCGGAATCATTGGATTGCTGTGAGTTTTCCGGGCTGTCTGGCTATGTTTCAGAAGCATTCTCTCCTGGTATTTTTAAAAAAAATATTTTATGATTTTATCATGATTCAATACATTTGTTATACATTGTTTGTTTTACAGCAGATACATATTATTCGATACAACCTGCCATACTTTTGGTATCTAGTGTTATTTTCTGCTTATACGTATTGTCTATCTCTCACCGCTGTGCTCCCCTCCCTGCTCCCAAGCCACAGCTTTTACATATCATCTGTCCAAAATTTCAATTCTTTTTGCGGAGGTAACTTTCCTTCTTTGTTTTTTAATTCTTTTTCAATAAATTTTCTCCATACATCATCAAAATCACTTTGTTTCCATATACCTCTTTTAACTTTTAATATACACGTCAGCTTATCATTTATTGCCAGTTTCCATACTTCCTTATACCACTCCTCTATTTGTATATTTATTTCTTTTTTCCAGTTCCTTGCTATAAGCAGTCTTGCTATTGTTAATACATTTGTTATCACTTAGTTCTTGTGGGTTTTTTCGGGCTATATGGCCATGTTCTAGAGGCATTTCTCCTGACGTTTCGCCTGCATCTATGGCAAGCATCCTCAGAGGTGAGGTCACCTCTGAGGATGCTTGCCATAGATGCAGGCGAAACGTCAGGAGAAATGCCTCTAGAACATGGCCATATAGCCCGAAAAAACCCACAAGAACTAAGTGATTCCAGCCATGAAAGCCTTCGACAATACTTTGTTATCACTTCTTTATCCTCTTTTTTCAATTGTTTGTTATATAATGATAATAAAGCTATACTAGGACTTCTTTCTATTTTAATATTCATTATATCTTCTATTTCTCTAAATACTTTCCCCCAAAAATTATTTACATATTTACATTGCCACCACATATGTATATATGTTCCTGATTCTTTACATCCTCTCCAGCAATTTTTTGAATAGTTTTTATTTATATGTGCTATTCTTACTGGTTTAAGGTACCATTTCCATATTAACTTGTAATAATTTTCTTTTGGTGTTTTGGGTATTTATGCCAAATTTGGTCCAGTGAATAAAAATACATCCTGCAGGTCAGATATTTACATGCTGATTCATAACAGTAGGCAAATTACAGTTATGAAGTAGCAATGAAAAGAATATTATGCTTTGGGGTCACCAAAACATGAGGAACTGTATTAAGGGGTCACAGCATTAGGAAGGTTGAGAAACACTGATGTAGATGCTCCCCTATTTGGACTCTCCTCCTGCAGTGTGATCCCTATGTCTGGATCAAGATTGGGAAGAAGAACGTTGGTGAAAGAAATGATTATATCCCCAACACCTTGGAGCCTGTCTTTGGGAGGTAGGTCTGCCTACTGCTTTGAATGAGATTTCCTGCTTGCAGAATGGGGTTGGACTGGATGGCCCACAAGATCACTTCGAATTCTATGATTCTGCTGCCTAGTTAATCTCCAAAGGTTTATATTCTAATAGCAATGATAATAGTAATTGCAAAACTTCCCTGATGTTTCTGAAATGCAAGGTTACATTTTAAACCTATCAATGAATAATATTGCAGATGTATGCATCACCAGGAAATCTCACAAATTATACTCACCAAGAAAATGCTTTATTCCCCATTGCAATTTCTATTTGATGATGATGATCATGAATATTTACATGAAATCCCAAAACATATCACCTGTGAATATTTATTTAGCGTGTCAGAAGCAAACTGAGAATACAGTTATAATGTATAGTAAAACCACAAATAAAGTTAAAAACTTAGCATGATGCTAAATGTCCTTTGACCAGCAGTTGGCCACTTGGAGTGCCTCTGGTGTTGCTATAAGAATGTCCTCCATTGTGTATATGGCAGGGCTCAGTGTTCCGTCTCCCAGGAGCCTGATTTGCCTTATTTTATAGTTGCTTGAGGTTGCTTCCTCTTGCATTCTCTCCCAGGGCTGCTGAATCTTTGCAAGAGTCCTAAAGGTTAATAGTATCAGAGTCTGCAGGCCTCTTTGCAACCATTGGCTTAGAGAGCAGCTCTTTGAGTTTAGGGACCTCCTTTTCTCCCAGGGAAAGATCTCCATTTTAGACTCTCCCCTGCCTTTTCAGTTTGAGGAAAAATTTCAGACGTGCTGATGGCTAAGCAGTTAGCTCTGGGAGAACCATTGCAAAAACTATAAACTGAGTAAGCTATAGATAGTATATTATACATTATAGATAAGTATTAAGCTATACTGAATTAGTTTAGATAGTATATTGTGTATTGAGCTGTGTTGAGATATTTTAGACCAGTGTTTCTCAACCTGGGGGTCGGGACCCCTGGGGGGGGTCACAAGAGGGTGTCCGAGGGGTCGCCAAAGACCATCAGAAAACACAGTATTTTCTCTTGGTCATCTGCGTTACGTGTGGAAAGTTAGGTCCAATTCTATTATTGGTGGGGTTCAGAATGCTCTTTGATTGTAGGTGAACTATAAATCCCAGCAACTACAACTCCCAAATGTCAAGGTCTATTTTCCCCAAACTCCACCAGTGTTCACATTTGGGCATATTGAGTATTGTGCCAAATTAGGTCCTGTTCCATCATTGTTTGAGTCCACAGGTGTAGGTGAACTACAACTCCCAAACTCAAGATCCATGCCCACCAAACCCTGCTAGTGTTTTCTGTTGGTCATGGGAGTCCTGTGTGCCAAGATTGGTTCAGTTCCATCATTGGTGGAGATCAGAATGCTTCTGACTGTAGGTGAACTATAAATCCCAGCAAGTACAATTCCCAAATGACAAGATCAATCCTTCCCCAACTCCACCAGTATTCAGATTTGGGCATTTCGGGTATTTGTGCCAAATTTGATCCAGTGAATGAAAATACATCCTGCATATCAGATATTTACATTACGATTCATAACAGTAGCAAAATTACATTTATGAAGTAACAATGAAAATAATTTTATGGTTGGGTGTCACCACAACATGAGGAACTGTATTAAGGGGTCGTGGCATTAGAAAGGTTGAGAACCACTGTTTTAGACGGATAAGCTTTGTTGAGAAGATTGAGTTATAGTTACAGAGAGAGAGTCGTGACTACTTTGTCTCCAGGACTGACCTTAAGTTATAGATAGGGAAAAAGTCTGCCTTTTTCTAAACCACAACAGCTTTAGGTTAGGGTGTTAAGATTCCAGAATCTTATCTGCCATCTGGAGAAAAGGTTGCCTCTGTAGCTATAGGAAAGAGAGAATATTTTTGTAGCTTCATCTATTGACTGTTTGTTTGCAACTGTATGGACTGTGCCAAGTCTTCAAGAACTTTGTGTAAATAAATATTCTTTTTTATGTTTAAAACCAATACTAGTCTCAGTTGCTTAGTATCTTAAGTTTTCAAGATAGACAACTGCAGTTTGCTCAGCTTAGAGAGAAGTACGCCGCAGTCTTATTTTTTATAGTGTCTAGGCGGACGGCACACTCAGGCTGCATTGTAATATGTGGTCTGTGGTTTGCTCTTCTCCACACACGCCTGTTGTGGACTGTGCCCCCATTTCTTAAAGTTAGCTCTGCATCTCATAGCCTGTTCAGCACTTTCCAAGTTGTCTACTCTTCTGTGTGCCTAGGAGGGAGTTTATCATCTGGCATCAGCCAATGATTAAGGTTGTTAGAGCAAGCACACTCCCCTGAGGCAAGCTGTTCTTTTTTTCCCTGTAGATGAGGAGAGTTGTATATTATTATTGTTATTGTATTGTCGAAGGCTTTCATGGCCAGAATCACTGGGTTGTTGTCGGTTTTTTGGGCTATATGGCCATGTTTTAGAGGCATTTTCTCCTGATGTTTCACCTGCATCTATGGCAAGCATCCTCAGAGGTGGTTGTTGTTGTTGTTTTTATTATTATTATTATTATTATTATTATTATTATTATTATTATTACAGCCCAGTTGTTGTTATGCATATCTGCACTAAGTCTTATAACATTTCTCCCATGGATATGTGAGGTTGTTGTTAGTTGTTGTTGTTATTATTATTATTATTATTATGCATCCCGCTTATCTCTCAGCCGGAATAAAAGGGTTTTCGCTGCCACCGGAAGGGCAACAGGTATGTCCTCAATGCAATTCTGATATGTACTTACTTACTTAGGCGATCCCTCGTTGGACGAGTAAGATGGTCTTCCATGATGGGTTTCCTTGTGGATTTGTAGGTGGCTGTGAAGCCCTATTCTTGACCTGCATCTTCTCCCACAGTGAGGGCATTGGTTTCCAGGTGGAAGGTGGTCCAGGTTGGGGTTGGCTTGACGTGCCTTCCTCCTGGCACGTTTCTCTCTTTCACCCTCCACTCGTGCCTCCTCAAATTCTGCAGCACTGCTGGTCACAGCTGACCTCCAGCTGGAGCGCTCAAGGGCCAGGGCTTCCCAGTTCTCAGTGTCTATGCCAGAAATTTTAAGGTTGGCTTTGAGTCCATCTTTCAATCTCTTTTCCTGTCCACCAACGTTCCGTTTTCCGTTCTTAAGTTCAGAGTAGAGCAACTACTTTGGGAGACGGTGGTCAGGCATCCGGACAACATGGCCGGCCCAGTGGAGTTGGTGGCAGAGGACCATCGCTTCAATGCTGGTGGTCTTTGCTTCTTCCAGCATGCTGACGTTTGTCTGCTTGTCTTCCCAAGAGATTTGCAGGATTTTCCGGAGGCAGTGCTGATGGAATCGTTCCAGGAGTTGCACGTGATGTCTGTAGACAGTCCACGTTACGCAGGCATAGAGCACTATAAAGCTATTGGGAGGACAATAGCTTTATAGACAAGCACCTTGGTATCCCTACGGATGTCCCGGTCCTCAAACACTCTGATATGTATTTATTCATAAAGCAAAATATGCTAGGCACCATTTAAGAAACATACACATGCCAGGAATGGCTTACCATTGCAGTAAGCAACCGAGAGGCAAAAGAAAGGGAACGAAGGGGTTTATATTTCACATGCTTTTCTCTCTTCCCCACAGGATGTATGAACTCATGTGCTGCATCCCATTAGAGAAGGACTTGAAGGTCTGCCTTTTCGACTTTGATGTCTTCCCGCCAGACGACGCCATTGGAGAAACCACCATCGACTTGGAAAACCGTCTCTACTCTCGCTTCGGGGCCAACTGTGGGCTGCCCCAGACCTTCTGTGTGTAAGTGGCAAGGACTGGGTTTGCTGTCAATATGGTTGCCTTAGAATATTATCCCATGCAGACTCCACTCCCTGTTTCTACACACTTCAAAAGCATTAAGGAAACAAAGTACAGGCAGTCCCCAATTTAAAAACAACATTGGTTCTGTAGGATTTGTTCTCATGGTGAAGTTGGTTGTGTCAGAACAGGTATATTTTTAAGTGTAACTCTAGCTGCATATATATATATATGTGTGTGTGTGTGTGTGTGTGTGTGTGTATATGTATATGTATATATATATATATATATATACACACACACACACATATATATATATATATATACACACATACATATATATATATATATATATATATATAAATCTGTTAGGTTGGTTCAACGGGACAGCAAAACTCCACAACCCCCCAACAAAACTTAACCAAAATTCCCATGCCCATAACACAACCCACAAGGTACAAACATATCTACTCAAAATGAAAAACAACACAACAACACACTCACAAAACGGCAAAACAACAAAACTCAAAAAAACCCCAACGAAACTTAACCAAAATTCCCATGCCCATAACACAACCCACAAGGTACAAACATATCTACTCAAAATGAAAAACAACACAACAACACACTCACAAAACGGCAAAACAACTGAGCATGCGCATTGGTGCCCAGCCGCAAGTTCCCTGGCGCGCGCACACAGCCTTCTGGCCAACGTTCCCTCTGCGGAAGCCATGCCCACTCCAAGCCCCGCCGCGCCGCTTCCCGCACACACACACCCCCTGCCACACGCACACACACAACCCCACGCTCCATCACTCCCCGCCGCCGCACACACACACGCAACCCCACGCTCCATCACTCCCCCGCCGCCGCACACACACACACGCAACCCCACGCTCCATCACTCCCCCCGCCGCCGCACACACACACAACCCCCCGCCCCCCGCCGCGCACACACACACACAACCCCACGCTCCATCACTCCCCCCCGCCGCACACACACACACGCACCCACGCTCCATCACTCCCCCGGCCGCCCACACACACGCAACCCACTCCATCACTCCCCCCGCCGCCGCACACACACACGCAACCCCACTCCCACCCCCGCCGCCGCACGCACACACACAACCCCACTCCCTCCCTCGCCGCCGCACACATACACGCAACCCCATGCTCCATCACTCCTCCCGCCGCCGCACACACACACGCAACCCCACGCTCCATCACTCCCCTGCCCCAATCTTACCTCCTTTTACTTCACGCCACCTCCAAACCCCACCCCGCCCCTTCCCGCCCTGTCAAAATCCAGGAAAGACAGGAAGGAAGGAAAGAAGGAAGAAAGAGAAAGGGAGGTAAAGAAAAAGGGGAAAGGAAGGAAAGTTAGAGAAAGAAGGAAGAAGAAAAGGAAAGAAAAGGAAAGATGGAAGGAAAGAAAAGAGAGACAGCAGAAGAGAAAGAAAAAGGGGGAAGGAAGGAAAGAGGTAGAGAAGGAAGAAATGAGAGACAGAGGGAGGGAAAGAAAAGGGGAAGGAAGGAAGGAGAGAAGGAAAGAAAAAAGGGAATGAAGGAAGGAAAGAAGGAGTGAAGGAAGGGGGAAGATGTAGAGAAAGAGGGAGGGAAGGAAAGAAGGAAAGAGAGAAGAAGAAAAGAGACCAGAAGAGAAAGAAAAAGGGGAAGGAAGGAAGGAGAAAGAAAAGGGAAGGAAGGAAAGAGGAGGAAGGAAGGGGGAAGGATGTAGAGAAAGAGGAGGGAAGGAAAGAAGAAGGAAGAAAGAGAAGAAGAGAAAGAGAAAGAAGGAAGGAAGGAAGGAAGGAAGGAAGGAAGGGAAGGAAGGAGGGAAAGAAGGAGAGAAAGAGGGAAGGTTGGCCACAGCAACACATGGCGGGTAAAGGTTGTTATTTCTATTATTATTATTATTATTATTATTATTATTATTATTATTATTATTATGCTATTATTCCTATGAGACCCTGGGGGAATGAGAGAGGTGTCAGGCCCCAGAGGCAATGCATTGCATTATTGTTATATATATATATATATAGTTTTGGATAGCATAGGGAAAGATTGGTTACAATAAATAAATAAACAAAACACCCACTGTGTAGTTACGTGAATAAGTTCCTTCACCTGCATCTATGGCACATCTGTCACATCCTCTCTAAGCTGCACAGGAGACTGATTGTCTCAAGGCAAGCAGCTGAATCAAACCAAAACACAGCAGAGTCTTTATCTGTAGTTAGCAGAGATTTACAGCACAGCCTTTGACCTTGTTTGCCGCTCACCGCTTTAGCTCTGGCTTTCGTCTGAACTCCTTTGGAGGCTTTAATCAATAGTTGCCAGGTACAGGTCTGTTGTCGGTAAACACAACCATAGCAAGACACACAGTGAGGGTGGCGATGGATTACAGATACAGAGAGATCATGGCAAGATATATCAAAGATGGCAAAGAGAAAGCACACAGCAAAGAGGAAGTGAACATATCCGCCACTCACATTTTTCCTCCACGGATCACAGGAAATGATTGAGCTATCCCTCTAGTATCACATCTCCACTTTCCTAATCCTTCAGTGGACTATGCTGTGAACACATGTGCGTTAGAATTATATTTTTCCACACCCTGGAGACATTTGCAATACATTCCTATCTAATACAGCATTATCTAATACCTAACAATAATGCCCGTGGTAATATGATGCTTTCCTTAAGCAGCTCCCTCTTGGGGACATCAGTTGAGCTCTTGCCTGTATGAAGTATACATGAAGTAGGCGTATTGAGCTTGCTAAGATGTATACATGTTTTCATTTTGCCTCTCACGTATTGTTTTTGGAATAGGTATGTTTATCTAAGACAAGAGGAATTAGGGTGGCATCTATCTTACCATTTTGAAGTTGCACCTTATTCATGCAATCTTCTATATAGATATATGTCAATATATTATGTGTGTATGTAGGTAGGTAGGTTGGTTGGGCACGTGCATTCTGTGTTGGAAGGGGATCTCACAATGTGCAGCTCAAATCCATACATACAACTTGCCAATACTATTTGGTCTCATCAAAGTCCCTTTCTCCTCCTCGCAGGGCCGGTCCCACTCAGTGGAGAGACCAGCTTCTCCCCACGGAGCTCCTAGCCAATTATACACGAACCAAAGACTTGCCTCCGGCAGAGATAACCGAAGATGGGAGCGAAGCCATTTTCTTGGGCAGGACCTACCAGCTGGCTGACTTTGGTGAGTGGCTCAGAATGGCTCCAAGGTGTGAAGAACCTGGTCCTGGATGACCATCTGTTGACAGTGGTTTGGTTGACCGAACAGGGTTAAACTGGATGGCTCTTAGGTCTCGGTCTTGGGTGTCATATGATGCTCCATACCAGGCATTGGCAAACTTTGGCCCTCAGGTGTTTTGGGCTTCAACTCCCTACAACTGTGTGAGTTGTAGTCCAAAACACCTGGAGGGCCAAGGTGTGCCCATTCCTGATCCATACCCACCAGCCATAAAGAGGAACATTTACTACTAGCCGTCTCCTGCCATGCGTTGTTGTGGCCCAGTCTGTGCATGTTTTATGTGTGTATATATTTGTGTATATGTGTGTTTGCATATATATGTGTGTGTGTGTGTGTGTGTGTGTGTGGTTTTGCGCATACATTGTAATGTAATTTTTGTTTTTTGGCTTTGTAAGTCTCTTCTGCTGTGTTTTTCAGTGTGTTTGTGAGTGATGGTCACTCATTTGCCTGATAGATGTATTGTGTCCAAATTTGGTGTCAATCCTTCCAGTGATTTTGCTGTGGCCCACATGGGGGTTCTGTGTGGGAGGTTTGGCCCAATTCTATTGTTGATGGGGTTCAGAATTCTCTGTGATTGTTGGTGAACTATAAATCCCAGCAACTACAACTCCCGAATGTCAAGATTCTATTTTCCCCAAACTCCACCAGTGTTCACATTTGGGCATATTGAGTATTCGTGTTTGGTCCAGATCCATCATTGTTTGAGTCCACAGTGCTCTCTGGATGTAGGTGAACTACAATTCCAAAACCAAAGGACACTGACCACCAAACCCTTCCAGTATTTTCTGTTGGTCATGGGAGTACTGTGTGCCAAGTTTGGTTCAGTTCCATCGTTGGTTGGGTTCAGAATGCTCTTTGATTGTAGGTGAACTATAAATCCCAAGAACTACAACTCCCAAATGACAAAATCAATTTTTTTTTGAGTGAAGGACATACATTGGGTTGTTAGGTGTATCGTGTCCAAATTTGGTGTCAATTCCCCCAGTGGTTTTTGAGTTCTGTTAATCCCACAAGCGAACATTACATTTTTATTTATATAGATTGGCAACCTACATCTCCGAGTTCCAAAGTGCCAAGCTAATGCAAATAGATCGTACGAGGTTCACTAATGCACTGGATGTTGGCTGCAATGCTAAACACAGACTCCAAAGCCCATTTTCCTCATTTACTGCAGCCACTTCAATTTTTCCAGAGACCCAGCCGCCTTTGCATGACTACCTGGGGCCTGCCAAAGAGCGCCTTGCCCTCTATCTGCTCCGTACCTGTGGACTGGTGCCGGAACACATTGAGACGCGCACCCTTTACAGTGCAGCCCATCCAGGGATCGACCAGGTAAACCCTGACCATTTAGCCAATGGTTTCACTATGCAGCACAACTCCAGTATCCACAGAACCGATATAGAATCTGTTCCACTTTTCCACAGTTTAATGAGCTTCGTCCTTGATGGACTAGATGGTCTCTTCCAACTGTTATTGTTGCTGCTGCTGTTGTTCAGGCTGGATGGCCATCTGTTGGGGTGCTTTGATTGTGCTTTTGCTGCATGAAGGCAGAAGGTCCTTGAACTAGATCAGTTTCTTAACCTGGGTGTTGGGACACCGCAGGGGGGGGTCACAAGGGGGGTTTCAGAGGGGTCACCAAAGACCATCAGAAAACACATATTTCTGATGGTCTTAGGAACTTCTTTGGCAGAGAAGGATGAAAATCTCTCTGCCTGTCCTTCTCTGACTTTTTGGTGAACCACAACTCCCAGAATTCAAAAATAAACACCAGTATTCAATGTTGGCCATGTAGGTAGTGTGCCAAGTTTGGTGCAGATCCATTGTGGACTGGGTTCAGAATGCTCTTTGACTGTAGGTGAAATATAAATCCCAGCAACTACCACTCCTAAATGTTAAGGTTATTTTCCCCAAGCTCCACCAGTTCACATTTGGGCATATTGAGAATTCGTGCAAAGTGAGGTCTAGATCCATCATTGTTTGCATCTCTGGTGAACTACAGCTCCAAAGCTCAAGATCATTTGCCAACATTGATTCAATTCCATCGTTGGTGGAGCTCAGAATGCTCTTGGATTGTAGGTGAACTATAAATCCAAGCAACTACAACACCCAAATGTCAAGGTCTATTTTCCCCAAACTACACCAGTGTTCACATTTAGGCATGTTGAGTATTTGTGCCAAGTTTGAGCTGGATCTATCATTGTTTGAGTCCACAGTGCTCTCTGGATGAAGGTGAACTACAACTCCCAAACACAAGGTCAATGCCCACCAAACCCTTCCAGTATTTTCTGTTGGTCTTGGGAGTTCTGTGTGCCAAGTTTGGTCCAATTTTATTGTTGATGGAGTTCAGAATGTTCTTGAATTGCAGGAGAACTATAAATCCCAGCAACTACAACTCCCAAATGACAAAATCAATCCCCTCTCCTGACTAGTATTCAAATTTGTTCGTATCGTATTTGTGCCAAATTTGTTCCTGTGAATGAAAATACATCCTGCATACCATATATTTACATTACAATTAATTAACAGTAGCAAAATTACAGTTAGCATTTGCAATGAAAATAATATAGTTGTGGGTCACTACAACATGAGGAACTGTCTTAAGAGGTCATGGCATTAGGAAGATTGAGAAACACTGACTAGATGGTCTTTAGAGGTCCCTTCGAATTATTATTATTATTATTATTATTATTATTATTATTATTATTATTATTATTATTATTATTATTATGACCATCTGTTGGGGGTAATTTCATTGTGCTTTCCCTGCACACACAAAAGGAGATATTTGAGGAGATGAAAGAGGTCCATGGTGAGGGTTCCCCATCATATTTCCCCATCATCATTGGTAAGGAGTTGGGGAGTCCTTTTGGACCCTCTGCTGACGATGGAGGCCCAGGTCTCCGCCGTTAGCAGAACCGCCTTTTTTCACCTGCGGCAGGCTAGACGGCTGGCCCCCTACCTGTCCAGGGACGACCTAGCTACAGTGATCCAGGCTATGGTTATCTCAAGACTGGACTACTGTAACGCCCTCTACATTGGCCTTCCTCTGTCGGTGATCCGGAAGCTCAAGTTGATACAAAATGCAGCTGCTCGGCTTCTTGCGGGAATTCCTATGAGATGCCACATAACACTAATCTTACTACAGCTGCATTGGTTACCAATTGAGCACCGGATCACTTTCAAAGTGATGGTACTCACCTTTAAGGCCTTGCATGGTCTAGGGCCGATGTACCTGAGGGACCGCCTCACCCCCTACCAACCCCAGAGATCCCTCCATTCTGAAGACCAAGATTTGTTGGAAATTCCCAGTGTCAAGACCTTGCGTCTAACAGCAACCAGACGCAGAGCCTTTACAGCAGTGGCACCATCACTCTGGAATACTCTGCCACCTGAAGTCCGTGCCTTGCGGGACTTATCAGCTTTCCGCAGGGCATGTAAAACATATCTGTTTCGACAGGCCTTTGATATTTGATATTGCTAGTTTTAAATAGTTTTAAATTGTTTTTAAATTGTTGTTCGATTTTAGCCTGTTTTTGTAAGCCGCTCCAAGCCCCAGGGGAGTGGCGGCATATAAGTTCGAATAATAAATAAATAAATAAATAAATAAATAAATAAATAAAATATGATGGAATCAAGAACTGACATTGTCAGTTCCAATGTGGTCGGACTTAGGTGCAAACAGCTCCAATTCCAGGGTGACCCCAATCTGCTATTGATGAACACACCATCCAGCAAGTGGAGGCTGCCATTTTGGAAAATCCCAATGTAACCATTGGTCACCTAGCCCAAAATGTCAAGATGAGTGTGGGGTCCATGGAAAAAAATCATGCAAGATTTTCACCTGCATAAGGTCTCCACTTACTGGGTTCACCGGCTGAAGCAGGACTGAGTCGCATGCCCTCTGGCTCTCTTGACAATGATGTGCCATGGAAACCAGGAGGATTTTGTCAACAGACTGATCACACTGGGTGAAAGCTGGGCCCATCACTCTGATCCTGAGACTCAAATCCAATCAATTCAATGGAAGTATCCTGACTCACCGCTTTCCACAGAATGCACGTGCCCAACTCTCAGCAAGCAAGGTCATGCTCACAGGATTTTGAGACCAGCATGGAGTAGGATTTGAGGGATTTCCTAGCCAATGGGACCATGATCACTGGGGCAGACTAGGCTTCACTGCTGTGGAAATGGCGGGAGGCCATGCAAACCAAGAGACAATGTGGCATGCTCACCCAAGGTGTCTGCCTTCTGCAAGACAATAGTCTAGTTCACAACTCACGTGTTTGCCCAAATGGAAGCATGCTCCTGTGGCTTTGAAATTCTACCGTGTCCTCCTTCTTCACCCAACCTCACACCATTGAACTTCAATCTCTCTCCACCAAGGAAGTTATTTTTTGAAGGGCAAGCCTTTTACAAGTGATGAGACTGATTTCCGAAGTCACAATGTGGCTTTTGGAGCCACCTGTCAAGAAAGGAGAAGTGGCACTGATGGAGAGGTCACTGGGCCAAGTTTCATTGCTCTCAGTCCATGGGAAGTGAGTCAGGGGAAAATCTTTAATGAACACCCCTCGTATTATTATTATTATTATTATTATTATTATTATTATTATTATTATTATTATTTGAAACACAACAAGATGAGTCCACAGCAGACAAGATCACTATGCTGGCTGTTGCATTGGATCACACGTTGGACATTTCCCAAGTGTCTAGAACTGTGTGATGTATCGGCGAATGATGTGTGCAGATCCCAGTAAGGTGGCCTTCTGCAGCTGGCAGATGGTAATTTTGGGTTGTTGTAGGTTTTTTTGGGCTAAATGGCCATGTTCTAAAGGCATTCTCTCCTGATGTTTCGCCTGCATCTATGGCAAGCATCCTCAGAGGTAGTGAGGTCTGTTGGAACTAGGCAAAGGGTTTATATATCTGTGGAATGACCAGGGTGGGACAAAGGACTCTTGTCTGTTGGAGCTAGGTGTGAAAGTTTCAACTGATCACCTTGATTAGCATTTGATTGTCTGGCAGTGCCTGGAGCAATCTTTTGTTGAGAGGTGATTAGATGTTCTTGTTGGTATTAGATGGTAATTTTGTCAGTGCCGATTGTGTTTTAAGTGCAGGCCAAGGTCTTTAGGCACTGCACCCAGTGTGCCGAATACCACTGGGACCATCTTTACTGGCTTGTGCCAGAGTCTTTGCAGTTTGGTCTTTAAATCCTCATATTGTATCAGCTTTTCCAGTTGTTTCTCTTCAATCCTGCTGTCACCTGGGCTATTATTATTATTATTATTATTATTATTATTATTATTATTATTATTATTACCTCCAACATTTGTCCCAATTAAAACTTTATGGTTCACTATTATTTATGCTCCTTTGCTCTCCCAGGGCAAGGTGCAGATGTGGGTGGACATCTTCCCAGAGAGCTTAGGTGAGCCAGGACCTCCTTTTGATATCATCCCAAGGCAGCCAAATAAGTAAGTGAAAGCATGACATATGAATAACATATTACAAATAGAAATTAGTATTTACTGTTCCGTCTTCCAGGAGCATGGTTTACATTGCCTTTTAGCTGCATGGGATAGCATTCTTTTGCATTTCCCCAGGGTTGCTACAATTTCAGCTGCACCCTGAAAGTTAACAGCATCAGAGGCTGGAAAGCCAGCCTGCAGGCCTTTTTGCAGCTATTGGTTTAGAAAGTATCTCTTTGGGTTAGGAGTCTGCCCTTTTTCCTGGGCTTGAGATCTCGATTTTGGAATCTCCCTTGCCTCCTTCAGTTTCAGAGAAAAGCCTCAGATGTGGTGTTAGGCCAGTCAGGGAGCTCTGAAAAAAATCATTGTAAGTACTATTGAGTTATAGATAGCAACTGAGATGTAGAAAGGTTAATCGAGTCTTAATTGAGTCTTAACTGAGATAGAGATAGACAGAAGATAGATAGATAGATAGATAGATAGATAGATAGATAGATAGATAGATAGATAGATAGAGAGAGAGAGAGAGAGAGACAGATAGGTAATTGAGTTATAGATAGATAGGTATTGAGCTATAGAGAAGCATATTGAGATTTTGAGCTATCTTATCTATATATAAATGTTCTGTGCGTAATGAGTACCTTAAAAACAAGAACCAATGAACGAAATCACACCAAATGTGGCAATAAAACGTCTCACAACACAAGGAGTGACCATCACTCAAAAAATTATGATTTTGGGAGTTGCAGTTGCTGGGATTTATAGTTCACCTACAATCAAAGAGCATTCTGAACTCCATCAATGATGGAATTGAACCAAACTTGGCACACAGAACTCCCATGACAACAGAAAATACTGGAAGGGTTTGGTGGGCATTGACCTTGAGTTTGGGAGTTGTAGTTCATCTACATCCAGAGAACACTGTGGACTCAAGCAATGATGGATCTGGACCAAACTCGGCACAAGACTCAATATGCCCAAATATGAACACAGATGGAGTTTGGGGGAAATAGACCTTGACATTTGGAAGTTGTAGCCACTAGGATTCACAGTTCACCTACAATCAAAGAGCATTCTGAACCCCACGAACGACAGAATCGGGGCAACTTCCTACACAGAGCCCCCACAACCAACAGAAAATACTTAAGGCCACCCAGTCCAACTCCCTTCACCAGGGCAAGAAAACGTAATCAAAGTCCACCTGACAAAGAGCCATTCAGCCATAGAGATAGATAGATAGATATGATTCACACACACAGAGATATAGTATCATAGATTTGAAAGGGACCCCTGAAGAAGGACAACGATATGTTCCATGTTCCACAGTGGGCAAACCAGACACTCTCCACATCAACACTGACAAAGAAACAGCAAGAAATACTGTTTACCCACAAGCAGAAAGAAATTACTCATATTAGAAACCAACTTTCTCATTACTTTATTTCCCAGATCAACAAACTGGGCCACAGCAACGCGTGGCAGGGGATAGCTAGTTTAGTATAAAGGACTATTGAGATAGTTATTGAGGGCTATTGAGATAGTTATTGAGCACTATTTGCTTCATCTCCAAAACTAACCTTGGGCTGGAATAGGGGAAGGCCTGCGTTTTCTAAAAGATAGTAGCTCAGGGTTGGGGGAAAAAGATCTCAGGATTTTTTCTACCATTTGGAGGAAGGCAACTCAACGACTAGAGGAAAAAGGAAAGGAAGAACATCTCTATGGTTTCACCAATTGACTGTTTTGTTTGTAACTTTGACAAGCTGTGCCAAGTCTGCAAGGACTTTGAGAAATAAATATTCTGTTTTGATGTTCAAAACCTGTAGTAGCCTCAGTTGCTGGGAATCTCAAGCTTTTAAGAAAGACATCCGCAGTTCGCCCAGATAAAGAGAGAAGCACATCTTAGTTTTATTTTTATAGTGTCTGGGTGTGACGGCACATTTACCAACTAAAAACTGCATAGCACAAAAATTAATGGTGGCTCTTCCCTCATCCCCCATTAAACTAAACTGATAGAGAATACACACCAAAAAGATGACTTTCCCAAAATTTCTTTATCTTCAGTACAGTTACAATGTTGGTGGCAAATGGCATTTTTGGTTGTTGTTTGCTGCAAACTAATGTAAGTGCAGTCTTAAATCTTCTTAAAACTTAGCGATGTTTAGAGTGAGTGGGAAGGCCAGAAGACATTGAAGGTTGGGGAGAACTCTCCAAAAACTGGGTTGTTGTAGGTTTTTTCAGGCTATATGGCCATGTTCTAGAGGCATTCTCTCCTGACGTTTCGCCTGCATCTATGGCAAGCATCCTCAGAGGTAGTGAGGTCTATTGGAACTAGGAAAATGGGTTTATATATCTGTGGAATGACCAGGGTGGGACAAAGGGCTCTTGTCTGCTGGAGCGAGGTGTGAATGTTTCAACTGACCACCTTGATTAGCATTTGAGAGCCTGGAAGTGCCTGGAGCAATCTTTTGTTGAGAGGTGATCCAAAAACGCTTCTCAATATCCAGACTTACCTACTTCTCTACTTCCTTCTAGGTATGAACTGCGTGTCATCATCTGGAACACCAAAGACGTGGACTTGGAAGACACCAATATTTTTGGAGACAGGATGAGTGATATTTATGTCAAAGGGTAAATGGGAAATGACATAGTCTATCATGACTTAGATGAAGGGTTTGAAGGCACAATCATCAGTTTGCAGGCATCACCAAATTGGAAGGGATAGCCTCAGAAGACAGGAGCAGAATTCAAAATGATCTTTAACAGATATGATGGGCTAAAACAAACACGATGAAGTTCAACAGGGACAAATGCAAGATACTCAACTTAGGCAGAAAAAAGGAAATGACAAGAGACAGAATGGGGGATGATGCCTGGCTTGACACCAATCAGTGGCGCAGTGGGTTAAATCCCTGTGCCGCCGGGACTGAAGACCGACAGGTTGCAGGTTCGAATCCGGGGAGAGGTGGATGAGCTCCCTCTTATCAGCTCCAGCTCCTCATGCGGCGACATGAGAGAAGCCTCCCACAAGGATGATAAAACATCAATTCATCCAGGCGTCCCCTGGGCAACATCCTTGCAGACGGCCAATTCTCTCACACCAGAAGCGACTTGCAGTTTTTCAAGTAGCTCCTGACACGACAAAAAAAAAGTGTGAAAATGATCTTGCAGTCCTCTCGGGGAGGAAGGTGAACATGAGTCAATAGTGTCATGCTGCAGCAAAAAAGCCAATGGGATTTTGTTCTGCATATTAGAAGTCTAGTCTCTAAATCCAGGGAAGTCATGCTCCCCATGCTCTATTCTTCCTTGGTCAGACCACACATGAATCACACTGTGTCCAATTCTAGGCCACGCAATTGAAGGGAGGTGTTTACTCTGAACTGTAATGTGTCCAGCAGAGGGCAACTCAAAGGATCAGGGGTCTGGAAAACAAGCCCTATGAGGAGCGGCTTAAAGAGCTGAGCATGTTTAGCTTAAAGAGAATGGGCAGAGAGTTCCACTGTTGAATCATAGAATCATAGAGTTGGAAGAGATCCCCATGGGCCATCCAGTCCAACCCCCTGCCAAGAAGCAGGAATATTGCATTCAAATCACCCCTGACAGATGGCCATCCAGCCTCTGTTTAAAAGCTTCCAAAGAAGGAGCCTCCACCACACTCCGGGGCAGAGAGTTCCACTGGTGAATGGCTCTCACAGTCAGGAAGTTCTTCCTCATGTTCAGATGGAATCTCCTCTCTTGTAGTTTGAAGCCATTGTTCCGCGTCCTAGTCTCCAGGGAAGCAGAAAACAAGCTTGCTCCCTCCTCCTGTGGCTTCCTCTCACATATTTATACATGGCTATCATATGTCCTCTCAGCCTTCTCTTCTTCAGGCTAAACATGCCCAGCTCCTTAAGCCGCTCCTCATAGGGCTTGTTCTCCAGACCCTTGATCATTTTAGTCGCCCTCCTCTGGACACATTCCAGCTTGTCAATATCTCTCTTGAATTGTGGTGCCCAGAATTGGACACAATATTCCAGGTGTGGTCTAACCAAAGCAGAATAGAGGGGTAGCATGACTTCCCTAGATCTAGACACTATGCTCCTATTGAGGCAGGCCAAAATCCCATTGGCTTGAACATCACATTGTTGGCTCATGTCTTCCTCTTGTTCAGGTAGAATCTCCTGTAGTTTGAAGCTATTGTTCCATTGCATCCTAGTCTCCAGGGCAGCAGCTCCCTCCTCCCTATGACATATTCCCCTCCCATCTTGATCCATGGCCCTCTCATCATGTCTCCTCTCAGCCTTTTCTTCTTCATGCTAAACATGCCCAGCAATTTCAGCTGCTCCTCATAGGGCTTGTTTTCAGACCCTTGATCCTTTGAGTCAACCTCCTCTGAACACATTCCAGCTTGTCAACGTCTCCCTTTAATTGTGGTGCCCAGAATTGGACACAGTATGATTCCAGGTGTGGTCTGACCAAGGCAGAATAGAGGGGTAGCATGACTTCCCTGGATCTAGACACTAGACTCCTATTGATGCAGGCCAAAATCCCATTGGCTTTTTTTGCTGCTGTATCACATTGTCGGCTTATGATTAACTTATTGTCCATGAGGACTCCAAGATCTTTTTCACACGTACTTCTCTCTAGCCATGCATTCCCCATTCTGTATCTTTTCATTTCATTTTTTTTCCTGCCTAAGTGGAGTATCTTACATTTGTCCCTGTTGAGCTTCATTTTGTTAGTTTTGGTCCATCATCTCTCTGATCTGTTAAGCCGGGAGATATTCATGGCTTCAGCTGTCATGAAAGTCTGGAACCACTTTCCTCAAGCTACTAGCATGATACCTTGACTTATGAATTTAATTCACTCTGTGATCATGTTTTTAAGTCAAAACATTCTTATCACAAAGTGAATTTTCCCTTTGAAATGCATTGAAATGACCTCCCAAAACCCATCCCAATTTTAATGTAGTTTAAAATAAGAAAATATATAAAATGTTCAGAGATAGACAGTTCCATCCAGCAAGGAGGCACATTTGAGGCAACACATTGTGTTTTGGCCAGTATACAGCAAGGCAAAACAGCATCATTTTCTTCATACTGTAATTCTAGCCACCCCCCTCCCTCTCTTCTCTCCCCCCATCTCTTCTTGAAGCAGACAGTATCAGGAAGAAAAAGCACACAAGTGAACTAACCCAAATTTCCTCACTGGACAGCAAGCTCCCAAAGCGGAGAAGAGCACGCAGGCAAAGGCATGCAGGCCGAGGCACTGAGCCGTTTAAGCTGAGGCTCTACTACACCAGGATGGACTGCAATTTCTGGAGTGGAATCTCCAAATTGGACTCATCCCAGAAAGATCGCTAATTGACAGCAACATCTCCTTGGCCTTTCTCCCAGGTGGCTGGATGGCTTGGAAGAGGACATGCAGAAGACAGATGTCCATTACAGGTCTCTATCGGGAGAAGGCAACTTCAACTGGCGCTTTGTCTTCCACATGGATTACCTTCCCATGGAGCAGGTCTTGGTCCTCAGCAAGAAGGTGGGTGCTGGTTGACAGTTCCATCCTCTGAACATCCCTGATCTGGTTTTGGAAACGGAACAAGCAGCCCTCCTCTCTCACCATCCTATCCTTCCTTCCATCCCCTTCCTTCCTTACCTCCCTCTTTCTCCTTCCATACTTCCTTTCTTTCCACCCTTTTGTCCTTCCCTCCCTCTTTCCACCCTCCTTCCCTCTTCATAGAATCAAAGAGTTGGAAGAGACCTCATGGGCCATCCAGTCCAACCCCCTGCCAAGAAGCAGTAATATTGCATTCAAATCACCCCTGACAGATGGCCATCCAGCCTCTGTTTAAAAGCTTCCAAAGAAGGAGCCTCCACCACACTCCAAAGCAGAGAGTTCCACTGCTGAACGGCTCTCACAGTCAGGAAGTTCTTCTTCATGTTCAGATGGAATCTCCTCTCTTGTAGTTTGAAGCCATTGTTCCGCGTCCTAGTCTCCAGGGAAGCAGAAAACAAGCTTGCTCCCTCCTCCCTGTGGCTTCCTCTCACATATTTATACATGGCTATCATATCTCCTCTAAGCCTTCTCTTCTTCAGGCTAAACATGCCCAGCTCCTTAAGCCGCTCCTCATAGGGCTTGTTCTCCAGACCCTTGATCATTTTAGTTGCCCTCCTCTGGACACATTCCAGCTTGTCAATATCTCTCTTGAATTGTGGTGCCCAGAATTGGACACAATATTCCAGGAAGACGAGAGGAGGAGGAGGGCAGAAACTGACTTTCTTCTACTCTAGAGACCAGGACACAATGGAGCAATGGTTTCAAATGCAGGAACAGAGATTCGACTGAAAAGATTAGGAAGAGCTGTTGGAGGGTGGCATAGGCTGCCTTGGAGTGTGGTGGAGTTTCCTTCTCTGGAGGCTTTTCAGCAGAGGCTGTCTATTGGAAGTGCTTTGATTGTGCCTTCTTGCATGGCAGAGTGTGGGACTGGGTTGCCCTTGGAGATCTCTTCCAGCTCCAGAATTATATATCAGGAGTAGACAATACAGGGTCTAATGCAGGGGTCCCCAAACTTTTTGAACAGAGGGCCAGGTCACAGTCCTTCAAACTGTTGGAGGACCGGATTATAATTTGGAAAAAACACTGCACATATCTTATTTGCAGTGCAAAAAAACAAACAAAAAAACCCAAAAACCCACACTTCTATATAAATAAAAATGTAATGTTCCTTTGTGGGGTTAACAGAACTCAAAAACCACTGGACGAATTGACACCAATATTTGACACAAGACACCTAACAACCCAATGTATGTCCTTCACTCAAAAAATTGATTTTGTCATTTGGGAGTTGTAGTTGCTGGGATTTATACTTCACCTACAATCAAAGACCATTCTGAACCCCACCAATGATGGAATTGAATCAAACTTGGCACACAGTTCTCCCATGACTAACAGAAAACACTAGAAGGGTTTGGTGGGCAGTGTCCTTTGGTTTTGTAGTTGTAGTTCCACTGGCTTGCAATAAGTTTCCGTTCCCAATTCAAGGTGCATTTGACTATATTAGCATGTTCTTTTCAACCCAAGAGTTAATCATTGTCTCTGGTCATGTCAGCAGTTCCGCAGTTCATGAATTCTGCACCTCCATTTGTAGCTTTCCAGACCTCAGACTTAGGAAAACTATAAATGGAATTATATAGGCCTAAGTCATACGGCTTTCAAATCATTTAATTCAAACCACACATCATATTTATCACAAGGCCACCAGGGAATCCCAACATGGCTAGGAAAGAATCCCCGGAGACCTGAACTAGATGGGCCAAGGCTCCGACTCATCTAGTTCAGTTCAGCAACCTGGGCCAAATGTGGGACTGGATGGCAGACTTCGGTGATAAAGGATTTCGCAAGCCATATTTCCCTCATTTGAGCTCTTCCAATCTTCCCATTGAGTTTTCAATAGAATTGAATAGAATAGACTCCAGCACCGGGATTGTG
>NW_026847882.1:24126815-24161019 GCF_025583915.1 Anolis sagrei ordinatus
AGCAACCTGGGCCAAATGTGGGACTGGATGGCAGACTTCGGTGATAAAGGATTTCGCAAGCCATATTTCCCTCATTTGAGCTCTTCCAATCTTCCCATTGAGTTTTCAATAGAATTGAATAGAATAGACTCCAGCACCGGGATTGTGGCGCAGCTGGCTGAGTGTCAGCTGCATTAAGATCACTCTGACCAAAAGGTCATGAGTTCGAAGCCAGCCCGGGCTGGAGTGGGTGTCCAGCCATTGTGTAGCCCGTTGTCGACCTTTGCAACCCGAAAGACAGTTGCATCTGTCAAGTAGGAAAATAAGGCACCACCTTGTGTGGGAGGCTAAATTTAACTAATTTATGAGGCCATAAAGAAAAAAGACTCCGGGGAATGTGGAATGCGGAAGAACTTCATCGGTGTCGTTGATGGACGATGAAAAGCAGCAGCTCCCCTGGCGGCCAGAAAAAAGTTAAATAGCCTTGGTGTATTTGTCTGTTAAACGTTGTTTGTCAAACTGGCATTGAATGTTTGCCATATATGTGTTACTGTAATCCGCCCTGAGTCCCCTGCGGGGTGAGAAGGGCGGAATATAAGAACTGTAAATAAATAAATAAATAAATAAATAACTTTACAAAGACGTACGTGGTACAACAAAATTAAATGCCTCCTCCAGCACACACCACAAAACAACACACCCATCCCTCCACACCCCAACCACCATTGCACGGCCCCCAATGCCACATCTATGTGAAGCCATTGAGTTCAATATAGTTACAGCTCTAGGATAGAAGCTGTCTCTCGGTCTGTTTGTCCTTGTCTTTGTCACCCTGTAACGTCTGCCAAGTGGCAACAATTAAAAAAAAGAATATGATGGGTGAGATGGCTCTGAGCTTTCTAAAGGCTGCGGAACCCATAAAGGAGAGAAAGGGGGCAATCAATTATTCTCTGTGCAGGTGGTGATCCTTTGGAGTGCCTTCCTATCTGCTACTGTTCAGTTACTAAACCACGTGCAGATGCAGTTGGTCAGGACACTCTATAGCACAACCTTGGATTCTAGCCAGTATTTCTGTAGTGAACACCTTGGATTGGATGGTTTTTCCTATTTTCGCCCTCTTTCCCCTACCCTTTTTGTTTCAGCAACACTTTTGGAGCCTGGATGAGACCATGGAGAAAGTGCCACCCAAGTTGATCATCCAGATCTGGGACAACGACAAATTTTCAGTGGATGATTTTTTAGGTATGAAGACTCCTGGAGTGAGGAAAAGATGTTTTAACCACAAGGCATTGCAAGAATGCAGGCCGTTTATAACCCAAGAACAAAAAATCGTGTTACATAGTGTAATCAAGTCCACAAAAGTCAAAGCTGCAGATGTGGAGGGATGGTGGCATACTTTTTTGGGGCAAATTTCAGCCCTCCAAGTGTTTTGAACCTCAACTCCTACCGGCTGTTAGGAATTGTGGGACATGAGGTCCAAGACACCTTGAGGACCCAAGTTTGCCCATGCCTGGCTTATACAGTCAACACATCACTATCTCTCCATCTCTCTTCCCATTTTGACAGATGCAGCTTCTGGAATATAGTGTTAGATATATAGTGCTAGTTGGGGAATGGAAGATGTTGGCATTCATGCTAGGAATGGTCCATCTGAAGAAGGTTGATGGGGAGGAAGAGAGGTAGAAATCCACATTGTATTCCCTTTGCAGGCATCCTGGAGCTGAACTTGACCAACATGCCTCGACCGGCCAAACGGCCCCGGGACTGTACCATCAAAATGCTGATGGAGGATGCCGCTCCCTCCTCCAAGCCTTTTTTGAAGCGCAAGAAACAGCAACACATTTCCATATTCACTCAGAGGAACACAAGGGGCTGGTGGCCCTGCATCATCATCGAGAAGGACAAACCACGCGTTTCGGCAAGTCATGGGGAGATCGGGGGACCCAGCAACCTGGGCCAAATATGGGACTGGGTGGCAGACTCTTCATGGATTGCATGGAGATTGAACCACAATGTATTGTCGAAGGCTTTCACGGCCGGAATCACTGGGTTGTTGTAGGTTTTTTTCGGGCTATATGGCCATGGTCTAGAGGCATTCTCTCCTGACGTTTCGCCTGCATCTATGGCAAGCATCCTCAGAGGTAGTGAGGTCTGTTGGAACTAGGAAAAAGAGTTTATATATCTGTGGAATGACCAAGGTGGGGCAAAGAACTCTTGTCTGTTGGAGCTAGTTGTGAATGTTTCAATTGACCACCTTGATTAGCATTTGATGGCCTGGCAGTGCCTGGAGCAAACTTTTGTTGAGAGGTGATTAGATGTCCTTGTTTGTTTCCTCTCTGTTGTTGTGCTGTTGCAATTTTTGAGTTTTTTTTAATACTGGTAGCCAGATTTTGTTCATTTTCATGGTTTCCTCCTTTCTGTTGAAATTGTCCACATGCTTGTGTATTTCAATGGCTTCTCTGTGTAGTCTGACATGGTGGTTGTGAGAGTGGTCCAGCATTTCTGTGTTCTCAAATAAAATGCTGTGTCCAGGTTGGTTCATCAGGTGCTCTGCTATGGCTGACTTCTAATGAATACTCCGCTTAACTTATCCAAATCCTCTTCCATGCCATAGTCAAACATTATCAATTGTCCTTTAACCTGATTGCCCGAAGGCCTGGTCCCACAGCCACGTTTTAACCTTTTTTCTAAGGTTAAAGCCTCACACACACTCTCCCTCTCCCACACATGTGCACCACACACATATGTGCACTACACTGCCATGCACTCTCTCCCTCTCCCACACATGTGCACCACACTGCCATGCACTGCCATGTGTTTTCTAATGATCTTTGGCGACCCCTCTGAAACCCCCTTGCAACCTCCTTGGGGTCTCAACCCGCAGCTTGAGAAATGCTGATGTAAGCAAACACTGACATGCCTACACTGTCTGTCCCCTGTGTCCTTCTTCTCTCTTTGACTTTTAAGGGCAAAGTGGAAATGACTCTGGAATTGCTGACCGAGTTTGAGGCTGAAGAACGACCAGCTGGCAGAGGAAGAGAAGAGCCAAACATGAATCCAGTCCTGACTCCACCAGAGTAAGAGCTCCTGGGTTCATTCTAGTAGAAATTGACAAGTGTGTTCTACTTGCCGATCCAGTATTATGGCAGCCTCCAGAACCGCCAGAACCCTTACCTTTTTGCACAGCAATCCAGCTGGGTCACTGTGCCAAGAGGGGAGGAGAGGCCAACTGCCCCGCTTTCCCACCCTACTTCATAACTAATTTTGCTACTGTTATGAATCCTCATGTAAATATCTGATATGCAGGATGTATTTTCATTCCCTGGACCAAATTTGGCACAAATAGCCGATATGCCCAAATCTGAATACTGGTGGGATTGGGGGATTGATTTTGTCATTTGGGAGTTGTAGTTGCTGGGATTTATAGTTCACCTACAATTAAAGGGTATTCTAAACACCAACGATGGAATTGAACCAATCTTGGCACACAGAACCACCACACTAGAAGGGTTTCATGGGCATTGACCTTGAGTTTTGTACATCTAGAGAGCACTGTGTACTCAAAGAATGATAGATCTGGACCAAACTTGGCACGGATACTCAATATGCCCAAATATGAACACTGGAGGAGTTTGGGGAAAATAGACATTGACATATGGGAGTTGTCATTGCTGGGATTTATAGTTCACCTATTTATTTATTTATTTATTTATTTACAATATTTATATGCTGCATTTCTTACCCCGAAGGGGTCTCAGACCAGCTTACAAGTTATATGTAAATACAATAAATTATATTATTAGCATAGCACAATATTAGTACCATACATTCCCATATTGTACTATACCTCTATATTGTAATATTATTAGTAATACTGCATGTAATATGAAATATATAATTATATTGTATTATTATTAGGATTATATTGTATTACATTATAACATATAACCTATCATCAGAGAGAAGTTTCGAACCCCACAAATGTTAGAATTAAGTTGTAATTCACCTACATCGAGAGGAAATGTGGACTCAAACAATGATGGATTTGGACCAACATGGCCAATTGTGAATACTGATGGGATGTGGGGAGGATTGACCCACAATTTTGGGAGTTGTAGTTAACCCACATCCTTATGCATTTTCTAATGGAAACATTAATAAAAATCAAAAGGAAATACTGACTTTTTCTAATGAATAGCGTTACATATTACCTAAGCTGTGTCTGCTGCTTCTCCTCCTGATGCTGTTGGACCACTTTCAGCCCCAGATCACACGGGCACTTTTCCTCTTGCCTTGTACTCGCTGCTGTGAGCTTCCCTCCAGCCTCGCACGCTCTCCCTCGCCCACACACGTGCAACTACGCTGCCATACGCCAAGTATGCCTGCTCTCCCCTCCCCGCTTGGAGTCTTAGAAACAGCCCTCCCCTTGGTGGAGAGGCCAACTGAGAGGCCGGTCAATCACAGCAGGAGGGCTTTTGGTGGGTCCCAACTCCCTGGTTGAGAAATGCTGCCCTAAAGCTTCATACTTGTCTCAAATTTTAGCCCAAAGTCTTAATGCAAGTGGTCTTATTGACTTGAATAATGTTCAGAGAGGCTGGATCCAGCTATTTTAAAATAAGGGGTGCCCACACAGTAGTGGTCCTACTGGTCAGTCGTAAGGCCGAACAGGGCATAAGGTTACAGCCTGTGTTAGATGGAGTTACACTCCCCCTGAAGACGCAGGTTCGCAGCTTGGGAGTTCTCCTGGACTCATCGCTGAGCCTGGAACCCCAGCTCTCAGCGGTGGCTGGGAGAGCTTTTGCACAATTAAAACTTGTGCGCCAGTTGTGCCCGTACCTTGGGAAGTCAGATCTGGCCACAGTGGTCCATGCTCTTGTTACATTCCGAATAGATTACTGCAACGCACTCTACGTGGGGTTGTCTTTGAAGACTGTTCGGAAACTTCAAGTAGTCCAACGGGCAGCGGCCAGATTACTCACCGGAGCGTCATACAGGGAACATACCACCCCTCTGTTACGTCAGCTCCATTAGCTGTCGATCCAGTTCCGAGCACAATTCAAAGTGCTGATTTTGACCTACAAAACCCTATACGGCTCCGGCCCAGCGTACCTGTCTGAACGCATTTCCTTCTACGTCTCGAAGTTTAAGATCTTCTGGGGAGGCCCTGCTCTCGGCCCCATCTCTATCACAAGTGAGATTGGAGGGGACGAGGAGCAGGGCCTTCTTGGTGGTGGCCCCTCGTCTGTGGAACTCGCTTCCTGGGGAAATTAGGTCATCGACATCCCTCCTCTCGTTTAGAAGGAAACTAAAAACATGGATATGGGACCAGGCCTTTGGGTAATCTGGCAGACAGACAAAGGACAATGACGACTAGAATTGGATAGGATTATGACAATGCGGAATGAAGTTACGGATTTTGAGCTTGGCGAACGTTGATCATAAGATTGTTTTTTTATTAGTTGTGCTGTATAACTGGATTGTTTTAATTGTTTTTAATTGTTGCTGATATATATATTTTATCTTACGATTGTATTGCTGGCATCGAATTGTACCTTCTGTAAGCCGCCCTGAGTCCCCCCTTGGGGGTTGAGACGGGCGGGGTAGAAATGCGTGAAATAAATAAATAAATAAATAGTGGCCTTTGGCAGTGCCGACCACTAGCCATTTTGCTCTATGAGGCGAGGTACAGAAGAAAGTGGAAACAAGTGCCAAAGACAGCCCTTGACCAGTTTGCTTTCTCATCCTCCCTCTTCCCATGCGCAGGAGGCCAGAGACCTCTTTCCTGTGGTTCACCGCCCCCTTGAAGAGCGTACACTTCCTCATCTGGCAGAAAAGCAAGTGGAAACTCCTCATTTTCTTTTGCTGCATCTTGGTGTTCTTCCTTTTCGCTTCCTTCATCTATTCAGCTCCCGTAAGTCTACTGGGGAAAGGAAGGGCATACACAAAGGCACCAACAGCCCTTTCACACTTATACCAGCATATAGCACAGGCATGGGCAAACTCTGGCCCTCTGGATGTTTTGGACTTCAATTCCCACAATTACTAACTGCTATGACTGTGCAGGTACAACTGCACCAGGAGCTCCAATTTTGTTTGCTTTGCATTGAATGTTTGTTGTAGTCCTAAGTTTCAGGGACTCTGCAGATAGGTGGCTTCTTTTGGCTGCAATCATAGGGCAAGCCACCTGTCAATTATAGTTAGGTTCCCTGGTCCCGCCCCCTTTTTGGGTTTTGGAGGGAATAGGAGCCTTTTTGGGTTCAGTCCACACAGAGAAGCTTTCCATGCAGGACATAATACCAAGAGCTCCTGTAGAAAGCTTCGTCTTCTACAGCTTGGCCGGGGAGAAAAGGCCCCACAGCTTGGCTGAGGATTTTGCAGCCTCACAGCTCCTTTGCTGAGGGAATCTGGTCCCACAGCACTTCAGCCAGCCATCACCGAAACCTGAACTCCTTCTTTTCCCCTGGAAGTCTACAAAGCTCTGCTTGGTAAGGGTCACTCGCGGAAGCCAGAAGCAGTTGGTACCGGGTGCAGGGGCTCCACGCCAACAGAGGCAAAGACAGACTGCCCAGATTAGAAGTTAAGGATTTCCCCATTAGTTACAGTTATGAAGATAGTGCCTGTTCCCTGTGGACAAGATTGAGAGAGAGCCAATAGACTGTTAAGAAAGCCTTAAAGTACCTGTTTGTTTTCATTAATAAAGAACTTTGTTGAACCTTTAAGCAATCTAAAGACTCTGTTTTAAGGAAATCCAAAGGCCTTTAATCTGAGGCAGCCCCGGCATCCCGTTGGGCACACAGAATTTATGTCCTGTCTACAGTCTGATGCACAGGCCTAGCGTGCGACAGCACAATGACCTAGGTCTTTCTCTTCCTTTTGTTCCTCAGGGCTACTTGGCAATGAAGCTGATTCAGCCCATGTCAGGCACAAGCAAAGTTGAAGTAAAACTGGCACCCAACTATCTGCCACCATCAGCTGCCCCACAAGTGCCACCTGCTCCCATCGAGACAACAACAGCCCAGCAACCACCACAAGCTCCCCCAGAAACAACATCGCCAAAGCCAGCTCACAGGAAGCAGCCAGGAACCCGGAGGAAACAGCCACCGGCTTCCAAGAAACCACCACGGGCTTCCAAGAAACCGCCACCAGCTTTCAGGAAGCAGCCTCCAGCTTCCAAGAAGCCACGACCAACTTCCAAGAAGCCACGACCAACTTCCAAGAAGTCTCCATCGGTTTCCAAGAAACCTCCTCAAGCTCCCAAGAAGCCATTAACTCCCAAGAGGAAACGGCCCACATCCAAGAAAAGCCACCAATCCCCACCAAAAGCCAAACCTCTTCCCTCCCCGTAGCAGATGCCAGTAACTTTACCAATACTGTTGGTCTGATTTATCCTGGAGTGATGTCTCCCACCTCCTGTTTTGGTTTCCCAGTAACTTGCAGAAAAGGGATCCAGCTGGTCTTCAATGGTGCCTCCTTTCAAATCTCCTTGCCTTCCAGCCATGATTGATGTCTTCAGATTGCAACTATAGGATTATGGCATTCTAGACAAAGCTGGATAAGTGGGAACAATCAGCCAAAATAAGGCTTCCTTTAATTTCTTAAAATAAAATTAAAGCTCAAGAGTTTGTAGACCTTCTTTGTCCTACAAGCTGATAAGATGAAAGAGGTTGTTGGTGAGGATTCCCCATCATATGATGGAATCAAGAACTGGCATAGTCAATTCCAATGTGGTCTCAATAGCAGAGTGGGGTCGCTCCAGTTCCAGGGCGACCCCACTCTGCTATTGATGAACACACCATCCAGCAAGGGGATGTCACAATTTTGGAAAATAACCGCGTAACCATTTGCCACCTAGCCCAAAATGTCAACATCAAAATCACCCAAGATCATCTTCACCTGCATAAGGTATTGGCTTTCTGGGTCTCCTGGTTGCTCACACCTTTCCAGAAGCAGGAACGAGTTGCATACTCTCAGGCTGTCTTGACAATGATGTGCCATGGAAACCAGGAGGACTTTGTCAACACTTATTTATCATGGCAGAAGTGAACCAAGGGTACAGTTGTAATGTATTTTAAACACAAAGTTATAAAACTTGGCATTACGATAAATGTCCTTTGACCAGAAACTGGCCACTTGGAGTGCCTCTGGTGTTGCTATAGAAGGTCCATTGTGCATGTGGCAGGGCTCAGGGTGCATTGCAGCAGGTGGTCAGTGGTTTGTTCTTCTCCGCACTCGCATGCCGAGGATTCCACCCTGTAGCCCATTTCTGAAGGTTGGCTCTGCATCTCGTGGTGCCAGAGCGCAGTCTGTTCAGCGCCTTCCAAGTCGCCCCGTCTTCTGTGTGCCCAGGGGGGAGTCTCTAATTTGGTATCAGCCATGGGTTTTTTAGCCTGCCACTTTTGGGCTCTCACTTGCTGAGGTGTTCCTATATCTCTGTAGATCTTTAAAAAACTATTTCTTAATTTAAGGCCTTGGCATGCTGGCTGATATCCAAACAGAGGATGAGCCAGAGATGTCCATGCCTTGGTCCTTTCATTGTTGGCTGCTACTTCCCGTGGATATCATTTGGGTGCCATCCCGACTAAGCAGTATTTCTCCAGTGGTGTGGGGCGTAGACATCCTGTGACAATGTAGCATGTCTCATTCAGAGCCACATCTACTGTTTTAATATGGTGAGATGTATTCCACACTGGGCATGCATACTCAGCAGCAGAGTAGCAAAGCACAAGGGCAGATGTCTTCACTGTATCTGGTTGTGATCCCTAGGTTGTGCCCGTCAGCTTTCGTATATTGTTTCTAGCACAAGATTGTTTCAACTGACTGATCACACAGGATGATATCTGGGCCATCACTCTGACCCTGAGACTAAAGTCCTGTCGATGCAATGGAAGCATCCTGACTCACCGCCTCCAAAGAAGGCATGTGCCCAACTCTCGGCAGGCAAGGTCATGCTTACAGGATTTTGGTACCAACACGGAGTAGTAGTGATGGATTTCCTAGCAAAGGGCACCATGATCACTGGGGCATACTGTGCTTCACTGTTGCAGAAATTACAGGAGGCCATCAAAATAAAGAGAGAATGTGGCATGCTCACCAAAGTTGTTGCACCAGTCCACAACTCACCTGTTGCCCAAATGGAAGCATGCCCCGGTGGCTTTGAAATTCTACCACACAGCCCTTATTCCCCCGACCTTGCACCATCGGACTTCCACCTCTTTCCAACCATTAAGTTATTTTTGAAGGGCAAGCGTTTTTCTGTAAACTGTGTGGCCCAATTGTTGATTGGGTTTGCAGATGACTAGGACATCTAGAAATTGCAGTTTTCCTTGTTTTCTTTTTCCATGTTTTTTTTTGTCGTGTCAGGGGCGACTTGAGACTGCAAGTCGCTTCTGGTGTGAGAGAATTGGCCATCTGCAAGGACATTGCCCAGGGGACGCCAGGATGTTTTAATCATCCTTGTGGAGGCTTCTCTCATGTCCCCGCATGAGGAGCTGGAGCTGATAGAGGGAGCTCATTCGCCTCTCCCTGGATTCGAACCTGAGACCTGTCGGTCTTTAGTCCTGCCGGCACAGGGGTTTAACCCACTGTGCCACCGGGGGCTCCTTTTTCCATGGTGAATTGGATATTTGGGTGGATACTGTTGAGGTGGGTCCAAATTGTGAAGGTGTCACCCACAAATCTGGACCATATAGTGGGCTTTTTTGTTGCTCTTTCCAGAGCTTGTTTTTCAAAGTGTTCCATGTAGAAATTTGCTATGAATGGGCCGAGATACTCCATGCTAATCAAGATGGCCGATTGCAACATTCATACTTGCCTCAAAGACGACAAGAGTTCTCCCACCCTGGACATTTCCCAGATATATAAACCTCCCTCACTTAGTTTCCAATATACCTCACAACCTCTGAGGATGCCTGCCACAGATGTGGGCAAAATGTCAGGAGAAAATGCTTCTGGAACATGGACAGACAGCCCGGAAAACTCACAGCAACCCAACGTTTCCTTTCCTCCTTTTGTCACGCATATATCCTCTGGTGAGGCACAGAACCCAACCAAGGTGGTAATTCTATACTTTAGTATAGGTAAAGGTTTTCCCCTGACATTTGTCTACTCGTGTCCGACTCCTGAGGGTGTGTGTGCTCATCTCTATTTCTAAGCCTAAGAGCTGGCGTTGTCCATAGACGCCTCCAAGGTGATGTGGCTGGCATGACTGCATGGAATGCCGTTACATTCCCACTGGAGTGATACATATTGTTCTACTCACATTTGCATGTTTTTGAACTGCTAGGTTGGCAGAAGCTGAGGCTAACAGCGAGAGCTCACGTCACTCCTCGGATTCGAACCTGCAACCTTTTGGTCAGCAAGTTCGGCAGCTCAGTGGTTTAACCCCTGCACCACCGGGGGCTTTATTTATTTATTTATTTACTTTATTTATATACCGATTTTCTCAGCCCTCAGGCGACTCAAAGCTTTTAGTATGTCTTGATGTTATTCCAATACGGCAGTCTATTAGGGACACCACAGCACTTCTGAAAGAGGGAAAGAGACACACACACATACGCAGAGTTTGTGGCACACTGCCCCTGATAAAATAAAACACGCAGCAGCTTCGACAGAACAAAAAGTCTCAAGGGACCAAAGATAAATAGAATAAAAGCTCCCTTCTTTGTTTTTTGAAGGAAGGAAAGAATTCACATTTGTTTATTCAGCAGGCTAGTGTTTTCAGTGCAATGCTTGCCCTCTTCTACAGACCATACTTGACCTGCCAGTGACAAGAACAGTGGTCTTGATGCCTATATGTTACTGGTTTTTCTTGCCAGAGAGGTCAAGGCAAAGAGGAATTCACAATCCTTTCGATGTTCTAGGACTGTCCCTCCCATCAACCTTTACCAGTATAACCAATGGTAAAGGCTCATGGGAGTTTTGAGTCCAGCGATATCCGGAAGGCCACTTACTCCCCGCATCCAGGCTTCAGGTGCTAGCTAAGGCATCCTGCAGCATCACATTCAGACCAGAGATCCAGGGCGAAAATGCCTCGGTCTCTCACGTTCCCCCTTGATGCCACCAAGTGCAAAGTCTCAAGCTTCCAGGCAGCTGAGGGTCTCCGAGATCTGCTTGCCAAGTCCATTCTGACCTATGCGATTGAGGATATGTCTATCAACTGCCACATTTTGTAGAAGACTCGGTTCAACGAAGGCATAGCAAAAGGAAAGTGGTCATAAGGCTGTCTTCTCCACCCCAGGGCTCAATAGGAAACTCAAACCATTCAAAGTGTAAGGCCCAGAAGGACTGGAGCCTTGGCAGCACAGCTTCTTGAGATAATCCCATGGCAAGAAACCCCAGCCGTGGTCCAGAAGGCAAAAAAAGGGGCGGGGTGAGGAACCGGAGAAGGGACGTCAGTAAAAGTGCTTCCGGCTCTGTTCCTGCCATTTGTTGTAGACGATGATGCCGATGACAATGGCAAAGACAAGAGCCACCAACGAGAAGAAGACAATCAGGAAGAGGGCCAGGCCGCTCATAGGCTCCATCGGGGTCTCCACTGCAGGGGAAAGAGGCACCAGATAAGCGTAAGAGACAGAAAGCAGAAGCAGCACCTCTTTGCCTAGACCACCTGTGGGGAGACCCACTGAACAGGCAGGCTGCTATTGCCCCAAAAGCCAGGGCAGCCTAGCGGGAGGAGGGTCAGACTGGTGGGAAGCAGATTCATAGCCCATTTGCCCATGAACTAAAATGGAGGGCCTCAGCCACGTAAACCTCCCAGGCTAATAAAATGCACGCAGAAAACTATAWGATGTTGTAGTTCAGGTATGGGCAAGCCCGCTCCCAGGAACCAGATGCAGCCCCCCCCCCCCGGGCCCTTTTTTCAGGCCCCCCTCTCTCTCACCATTCCATCCTTCCTTCCTTCCTTCTCTCTTTRCTTCCTCCTTCCCTTACTTCCTTCCCTCTTTCTGCTATCTTCCTTCCTTTTTGTCTTTCCTTGCTCCTTCTCTCCTTCCTTCCTTTTTGTCTTTCCTCCCTCCTTCCCTTTCCCCTGCCTTCCTTTCCTTTTGTTTCCTTCTTATCTCTTTCCTTCCTCATTCTCCCTCTGCTTCTTTCCTTCCCTTTCCTTTCCTTCCTTCCCTCTTTTCTCCCTCCTTCCTCTCTCTCTTCCTTCCCTTTTGTCTTTCCTTCCTTCCCTCTTTCCACTCTCCTTCCATCTCTTTCTTCCTTCCCTTTTGTCTTCCCTTCCTTCCCTCTTTCCACTCTCCTTCCATCTCTCTCCTTCCTTCCCTTTTGTCTTTCCTTCCTTCCCTCTTTCCACTCTCCTTCCCTCTCCTTCCTTCCCTTTTGTCGTTCTTCCCTTCTCTCTTACCTCCCTCCCTCCCTCCATTCTCTTCCACCCTTTCTTTCATCCATCCATCCTTCTCTTCTACTATCTTCCTTCTTTTTTTTTCTTCCTCCTGGGAGATGCTTAGCTGGGTGAAGAGAAAGTAAGGAGGGAACATGAGAACCATGTTTCAAGATTTCAAAGAGTGTCCCATTGAGGAGGAAGGAGGGGGGAAACTGACTTTTGTCATCACCCACTACTTACTCAAAATAACAAATATTTGCTTAATTTAAAGTTTTTTTTCAATTGGAAGGTCTTTTGAATCAGCAAGACATTTCCACCACAGGTGTGCACCATCCGGGCCCCTCTTCCAATGGCTCTTGGGCACAAAACCCCATCTACTTACATCCAGGCAGTTTCATGTTGTCCACAACCGGAAGAAAGACTTCTTTGTCCCGTTTTTCTTCCTCCATCGTCCGTTCAACAGTCAGTTGATACAGCTTCAGAGAGATGATGTCGTGGTTGTCTGGGGCAGAAGAGGAAAGGACATCATGTATCTTAAAGAAACCCACCTGGAAGGACAAGCCATCCCATCCCAGCTGACCTGCCATATTTCCCACCTCGTAAGTGTTTCGGGGATGGACCACCAATCGGCAGTCACAGTTTTGTGAAATCTGCTGGGTGTCATCATTGGATATCCATGTTGGAATTCAACCCCACACTGCCCAAGTCTCAAGTCTTCAATGAGGAGCAGAGGGCCACCCTGTCCCATTTTCCATCCCACAAGCCCTTCAAACCCCATTTCTGGTTTCCAACAGAAATGGAAGGGACTGGAAGGTCAATTAAATTAATTAGGATGTAGAGAAAATATGTGGCCCTCGAGACATTGGCACCCAATTTTTGTAGACCAGTATTGCAAATCTGAATACCGGAGCCTGGTCTGAGATGTGTCCTGATGGCAAAATGGTGATGGCCATTACCATTTTGAAAAAATAACATGTTTAGCCCTCTACATCCGATTCTTTCTAGAATTCTATGCATGTGATCATGGGCAACACTGGGGGGAAAACCCCAAAAGGCCAGCGGTATCATTTATGAGTTCATTTCTATTCCCAACATCTTTTAAGTGCTACAAAGCTCCAGACTGAAAGAAACTGTTTACAGCAGAAATTGAAAATTCATAGTCCTCTGGACCCGACTGGACTTCCATCAGCCTAATGTATACAACTAAGGCTGGGGACTAGGGCAGTTACGATCATGCGCAAAGCAAAGCAACAGGATGATCCGTACCCGAAAGGTCTCCAGTGACAGAGGAGACTCCAAAATAGTATCCTCGTGGCAAGTGGACTCCTGGAATATCTACGCAGTCTCTCCATTCATGCTTGCCATCAATATCAAGCAAAATCTATGGAGAAAAAAAAAACATGGAGTCAGCAGAAACTGAAAGAGCGATCCAGTCCATCCCATTCCGCTATACAGGAATACCCAATCCAAGCAGTCCCGACAGATGGCCATCCAGCCTCTGTTTACAAACCTCCAGAGAAGACTCCACTGGAATCTGAGGCAGCATATTCCACTGCCTGATCTTGGCACCAGGATGTTTTCCTAACGTTTAGGTGGGATCTCCCTGCAATTTGAATGCACTGCTCCATTGTGTCTCTAGGGCAGCAAAAAACACTGAACTTGCCCAGTCCTTAATGTAACATCCCTTCAAATATTTAAACATGGTTCTCATGTCCCCTTTTCTCAACCTTCTCTTTTCAAAAGCTATCCAGGTTCCTAAGCCACTCTTCACGGTTTCCAGACTTTTGCTCATTCTGTTCACCCTTCTCAGGACACCTTCCAACATGGAATCCTAATTGCCCTCTTTCCCAGGATGCACTTGGGCAGGGGAACTCAGGAGGAGAAGGGAGAAGTGACATGGGTGTTGCACTCCAAGGCTGGGATTTACTTCTGTACTTGACACACAAACCAGCCCAAGGTAAAATAGCAAATCAGTTTATTGAAGTGTATGTGTGTGTGTATAGCAATTCAGGAAAATAGTGTAAAAACCAGTGTCCAAAAACAGGAATAATCCTCAGAGTTCAGAGTCCATGATATGCATAAATAACCAGGAATACAAAATCAGAATAAATCAAAACATGCAATACAGGAATACAAAAGCAGAATAAATCAAAACATGCAATATAGACAGAAAACCATGTCATTTCCCTTCAAAAGCTGATAAAGGTTTCTTTGCTAATAAACAACTAGACCTTCGTAATGCCTCATGAGAAACTCTATGTTGACAGAACATCAATTTCCTATTTAACTGCTGCCCATCCACCTAGAGTTGAATCTCCCTCTCCTGAGCTCAGTTCTCCCTCTGACCTTGAAACTATGTTTCTGGAATGTGGCCTCCCTCGCTCTCATTCCCAGGGCTTGGAGAATCTCCTGATTCTCTCGCTGATCTGCAGGCCTGGAATCCCCACTTGTCATCCACAGGCTGCCTAACAGGCCCAAAATCGCGACAGAGATCAGGTACAGGCACGATCAAAGGCTGGACTACAACAACGGGTAACAAATGGAAAGAGCATCATCAGGCACTCACAGTCAGCCTCCTCTTCACATAGCGGATCACCAGGAAAGTGTCGTGGTTGAGGTTGCGCACCATGGCCGTGCAGCCGCCCAGTTCGGTGGGCCTCCCATCTCGGTCGTGGTCGTAGGCAAGGGAGCCGTTGCTTACCATGGTAGAGACATAAGGGAAGATGCGCTGGAGGACGAGACAGGGAGGCGGGTCTGGGTGTCACTCCGTAGACCTAGCTGTGCCAATTGGATAATGGAGGAGGGAGGGAGGCACATGCAGGGGAGGCAGCCAAGCAAGACAGGAAGAAACTTCAGTACAAGCAGCTGCAGGGCCCTCTCTCCACAAGCAAGCATCTCAGCCAGAGAGCGGCATGACCAATTTGAAGGTGAAGGTGCCAGACGTTTGGCATGGGGTGAGGATGAGAGAAAGACACCAACTACCAAAGCCATCAAATCCCTGGCCAACTGTCCAGAGTTAGGGAGCCATGCTGGAGGCCCACGGCATCTGGATCACTGTGCCTCCCTAATTCACAAATTGCCCCATATGCAGGATGCCTTGACTACTGATATCCCTTTAAGTCACCTGTTGACTTAAAGCAGTGGTTCTCAA
The DNA here is from genome assembly GCF_025583915.1 of Anolis sagrei ordinatus. Classification (NCBI taxonomy): domain Eukaryota; kingdom Metazoa; phylum Chordata; class Lepidosauria; order Squamata; family Anolidae; genus Anolis; species Anolis sagrei. The sequence goes on from NW_026847882.1 coordinate 24,142,271, forward strand.
CCTGTGGGATCCTTAGGTGTTTTGGGCTACAACTCCCAGAAATCCCAGCAGGTTTACCAGCTGTTAGGATTTCTGGGAGTTGACGGCCAAAACATCTGGGGACCCACAGGTTGAGAACCACTGACTTAAAGCAGCTCCATGAATTTCACAGTGTTTCCTTAGACAATCCCAATGACAACGCAGATGACACACAACTCTATTACTCCTTCCCACCGAAATCCCAGGAAGCCCCCCGAATCCTGGACCAGTGCCTGGCAGCTGTGATGGACTGGATGAGGGTCAATAAGCTGAAGCTGAATCCAGACAAGACAGGGGCCCTTCTGGTCAGTTGCGATGCCAATTGGGGTATAGGATGGCAACCTGTGCTGAACTATAAATCCCAGCAACTACAACTCCCAAATGTCAAGGTATATTTTCCCCAAACTCCACCAGAATTCACATTTGGGCATATTGAGTATTCATGCCAAGTTTGGTCCAGATCCATCATTGTTTGAGCCCACAGTGCTCTCTGGATGTAGGTGAACTACAACTCCAAAACTCAAGGTCAATGCCCACCAAACCATTCCAGTATTTTCTGTTGGTCATGGGAGTTCTGTGTGCCAAGTTTGGTTCAATTCCATTGTTGGTGGAGTTCAGAATGCTCTTTGATTGTAGGTGAACTATAAATCCCAGCAACTACAACTCCCAAATGACAAAATCAACCCCCCCCCACCAGTATTCAAATTTGGGCATATTGGGTGTTTGTGCCAAATTTGGCAGTGAATGAAAATACATCCTGCATATCAGATATTTACATTATAATTCATAACAGTAGCAAAATTACAGTTATGAAGTAGCAACAAAATAATGTTATGGTTGGGGGTCACCACAACATCAGGAACTGTATTAAGGGGTCGCGGCATTAGGAAGGTTGAGAAACACTGCTCTACTGTATGTTTATTTTATGTTTTGTTTTCAGGCACCTTGTGCCATATGAAGGCCACCCCAAGTCCCTTCGGGGAGATGGTGGCAGGATACAAAAATAAAGTTGTTGTGGTTCTTGTTGTTATTATCATCTATCCTCCAAGGTGGTTTTGCCAGTTCCTTCTTCTGAAACACACCCAACAGCACCTGAGATTTGTTGGCAGTTTCCCTTCCAAATACTAGCTCAGGCTGACCTGCTTAGCTTCAAATATTGGGTGAAATCTGGTCCCCTGCAGGTATATAAATGGTAAAGGAACCAGATTTACTCTGAGGTAAATGCAAATATGGGGGCTTCATAACCAATGTTTTACGAAAAGCAATCAAGGAAAGAGATGAGGGATGAACTAGAGAAACTAGTCTGCTCCAGCAAATGAGGCAGAGGTTCATTTCTTGCCCTTCTCCGGCTCCGGGGAAAGGTTCCCAACATGTTAAAAATACAAGAGGAGAAAGGGAAGCAGAGGAAGCAAATGAAGGCATAACAAAGTGGGAAAGGCTTTGTCCGGTACCTGGTTTCCTCCGGAATACCTCTTCTTCTGTGCCTGAGAGAATCCAGAACGGTTATTGCAAAGCAAAGGAGAGAGGGAAAGGGGACAGAAGCAGGACACATGTCACCCTTCAAATCATTTCAGAATGACCTACAAACTGGGAAACCGGAATCATAGAATCAAAGAGTTGGAAGAGACCTCATCGGTCCATCCAGTCCAACCCCCTGCCAAGAAGCAGGAATATTGCATTCAAATCACCCCTGACAGATGGCCATCCAGCCTCTGTTTAAAAGTTCCAAAGAAGGAGCCTCCACCACACTGCAGAGAGTTCCATTGCTGAACGGCTCTCACAGTCAGGAAGTTCTTCCTCATGTTCAGGTGGAATCTCCTTTCTTGTAGTTTGAAGCCATTGTTTCGCTTCCTAGTCTCCAAGGAAGCAGAAAACAAGCTTGCTCCCTCCTCCCTGTGGCTTCCTCTCACATATTTATACATGGCTATCATATCTCCTCTCAGCCTTCTCTTCTTCAGGCTAAACATGCCAGCTCCTTAAGCCGCTCCTCATAGGGCTTGTTCTCCAGGTCCTTGATCATTTTAGTCGCCCTCCTCTGGACACATTCCAGCTTGTCAATATCTCTCTTCAATTGTGGTGCCCAGAATTGGACACAATATTCCAGGTGTGGTCTCTTGAAAAACTGTAACAAAATATGCTGCAGGATGTTCCTCCTCTTGATGCAGGCCAAAATCCCATCACATTGTTGGCTCATGTTTAACTTGTTGTCCACGAGGACTCCAAGATCTTTTTCACACGTACTGCTCTCGAGCCAGGCAGTCCCCCATTCTGTATCTTTGCATTTCGTTTTTTCTGCCAAAGTGGAGTATCTTGCATTTGTCACTGTTGAACTTCATTTTGTTAGTTTTGGCCCATCTCTCCAATCTGTCAAGGAAAGGGAAACCTTGCTCACTCTTGCCCCTGAACCCCAACATCCATCCAATTCTGCACGACTAACTTCACAAGGGCATGACTGAACCCACGTCAAGTACTAGGAAAAGAATGAGATGTCAATCATGCACCAGGTGCATATAGCTGCAGGGGCGGGAATCATGTGCTTTGAATGTTATTTTCCTGCTTCTTGGCAGGGGGTTGGACTGGATGCTATGTCCAACTCTAGGATGCTATGTGGTTGGACTACGATACCCTACAAGTCACTGTACAGTCCAAAGCTGAAGGGAAATCCAATACAGTGGGAGAGTCACAGAATATCTAGCATAAAGGAAGTCCAGGACAGTGCCAATTCTGGCTGAACACACTCAACACTTCATCCAATTTGGCCCATGGTTAATGACTGATTTAACCATGTTCCTTAAAAGATGTCCTTTATTTGGTCCCAGAGGACAGGCAAAAACATCACCCAAAGTCCAGCCCCACAACCCTTTGCCATACGTTTACGCAAGCCACCTTACCTCTTGCTGTTTCTCCTCATTGGGGTAGGTGTCTACAAACACTCCCAGCCCTATAAAGTTGTCTTTGCTCCCGAAGACGGGCCCTAGAATAGATTTCATTGAGTTCACAACGGATCAGCAGCAGCAGCAGATTTCCTAGCATTTCATTCCATAATTGTGGCAAAACAGAAACATTCAATGTATTTTTGGAAGGCTTTCATGGCCGGAGTCACTGGGTTGTTGTAGGTTTTTTCGGGCTATATAGCCATGTTCTAGAGGCATTTCTCCCGACGTTTCGCCTGCATCTATGGCAAGCATCCTCAGAGGTAGTGAGGACTGTCACAGACCTCACTACCTCTGAGGATGCTTGCCATAGATGCAGGCGAAACGTCAGGAGAAATGCCTCTAGAACATGGCCATATACCCTGAAAAAACCTACAACAACCCAGAAACATTCAACTTCTATATAGTGTGGGGCAGGAATAATGACCATCCCTCCCCTTTTTCCCAATCCAGAAGGGCTTTCCCTTTACTTATTTATTTATTTACTACACTTATTTACAATTAAAACATTAACATCTATATATATATAAATCTGTTAGGTTGGTTCAACCGGACAGCAAAACTCCACAACCCCCCAACGAAACTGTACCAAAATTGCCATGCCCATAACACAACCCACAAGGTACAAACATATCTACTCAAAATGAAAAACAACACAACAACACTCACAAAACGGCAAAACAACAAAACTCAAAAAAACCCCAACGAAACTTAACCAAAATTCCCATGCCCATAACACAACCCACAAGGTACAAACATATCTACTCAAAATGAAACACACAACAACACACTCACAAAACGGCAAAACAACAAAACTAAAAAAAACAACGAAACTTAACCAAAATTCCCATGCCCATAACACAACCCACAAGGTACAAACATATCTACTCAAAATGAAAAACAACACAACAACACACTCACAAAACGGCAAATCAACAAAACTCACAAACCCCCCAACGAAACTTAACCAAAATTCCCATGCCCATAACACAACCCATAAGGTACAAACATATCTACTCAAAATGAAAAACAACACAACAACACACTCACAAAACGGCAAAACAACTGAGCATGCGCATTGGTGCCCAGCCGCAAGTTCCCTGGCGCGCGCACACAGTTCCCTCTGCGGAAGCCATGCCCACTCCAAGCCCCGCCATGCCGCTTCCCGCACACACACACCCCCTGCCGCACGCACACACACAACCCCACGCTCCATCACTCCCCCCGCCGCACACACACACACAACCCCACGCTCCATCACTCCCCCCACCGCCACACACACACACGCAACCCCACTCCCCCTGCCACCACACACACACACGCAACCCCACGCTCCATCACTCCCCCGCCGCCGCACACACACACGCAACCCCACGCTCCATCACTCCCCTGCTGCAATCTTACCTCCTTTTACTTCACGCCACCTCCAAACCCCACCGCCCCTTCCCGCCCTGTCAAAATCAAGAAAGAAAGGAAGGAAGGAAAGAAGGAAGAAAGAGAAAGGGAGGAAAAGAAAAAGGGGGAAGGAAGGAAAGTTAGAGAAAGAAGGAAGAAGAAAAGGAAAGAAAAGGAAAGATGGAAGAAAGAAAAGAGAGACAGCAGAAGAGAAAGAAAAGGGGAAGGAAGGAAAGAGGTAGAGAAGGAAGAAATGAGAGAGAGGGAAGGAAAGAAAAAGGGGAAGGAAGGAAGGAGAGAAGGAAAGAAAAAAGGGAATGAAGGAAGGAAAGAGGGAATGAAGGAAGGGGGAAGATGTAGAGAAAGAGGGAGGGAAGGAAAGAAGGAAAGAGAGAAGGAAGAAAAGAGACCAGAAGAGAAAGAAAAAGGGGGAAGGAAGGAAAGAGATAGAGAAGGAAGAGGAGAAGGAAAGATGGGAGGGAAGGACGGAAGGAAGGAGGGAAAGAAGGAGAGAAAGAGGGAAGGAAGGAAAGATGGGAGGGAAGGAAGGAAGGAAGGAGAGAAAGAAGGAGAGAAAGAGGGAAGGTTGGCCACAGCAACACGTGGCGGGTAAAGGTTGTTATTTCTATTATTATTATGCTATTATTCCTATGAGACCCTTTTAGGGGGAATGGGAGAGGTGTCAGGTCCCAGAGGCAATGCATTGCATTATTGTTATTGTTATGATGGTGGTGAAATAAAAGGAAATAAAAAGAGAAAGAAGGAAGCAAACAGGGAGGGAAGAAAGGCAAAGGAAGAAAGGGGGAGGGAATGAAGGAAAGAGAGAGGATGAAACCAAGTAGTGAAAGAAGGAAAGAAAGAGGTAGAGAAGGAAGAAAGGAGAGAAAGGGGGAGGAAAAGGGGGAAGGAATAGGTAGGGACCTCTCTTTCATAATAGTCCAGATATCTACCTCAACTTTGATAAGTTTTACTATAGGCCACAGCAACGCGTGGCAGGGCACAGCTAGTATAGTATAAAAGACAAAGCCATAAAACACAATCTTCAATGTCTCCTTACTAAAATCATGATCCAAGTGCATCGTGATACATGACACGTAATACATGACATGTGCATCATGATTTTAGTGCATCGTGATACATGACATGTATCCCAACATTTCTGGTGATGCCCACCAAACCCTTCTGGTGCTTATAGTTTAATCTGGAACATCCATATTGCCCAGTATTTTCAAGAGCAACATCTATGACCAGGAACAGCAAACAGTAGAAGATGTACTCTAATATTACGTATCTTTACTAGTCGTCCCCTGCTACGCATTGCTGCCGCCCACATGGGGGTTCTGCGTGGGAGGTTTGGCCCAATTCTATCGTTGGTGGGGTTCAGAATGCTCTTTGACTGTAGGTGAACTATAAATCCCAGCAACTACAACTTTCAAATGTCAAGATTTTATTTCCCCCAAACTCCACCAGTGTTCACATTTGGGCATATGGAATATTAGTGCCAAGTTTTGTCCAGATCCATCATTGTCCGAGTCCACATTGCTCACTGGATGTAGGTGAACTATAACTCACAAACTCAAAGTCAATGCCCACCAAACCCTTCTAGTGTGTTCTGTTGGTCATGGGAGTCCAGTGTGCCACGTTTGGTTTAATTCCATCATTGGTGGGGTTCAGAATGTTCTTTGTAGGTGAACTATAAGTCCCAAAAACTACAACTCCCAAATGACAAAATCATTTTTTTTGTGAAAGACATACATTGGGTTGTTAGGTGTCTTGTGTCCAAATTTGATGTCAATTCATCTAGTGGTTTTTGAGTTCTGTTAATCCCACAAACAAACATTATATTTTTATTTATATAGATTATGATCTACCTTGGGTACCTGGCGTTGCTGAGGTTTCTTTGAAAAAGTCCATTTTAATTCTCCAAAATGCATAAGGTTGTGGGTGAACTACAACTCACATCATGCCAGGTTAACCCTGAGACACTCCATCAGTATTTAAAGGTTCTCATGTTGGGCAAGTTTGCTCTAGATGCATCACTGGTGGGGTCAATGAGCTCTCTGGCTGTAGGATAAACTACAACTCCCACCATGGTGAGTCAGTCCCGACAAATCCCTTCAGTACATTCAGTTGGTCATGGGGGTTCTGTGTGTCAAGTTTGGCCCCAGTCCATCATCAGTGGGGGGGCAAAGTGCTCTTTAATTGCAGATAAACTATAAATCCCACTGCCTACAACTAACAAATGTCAAGGCCAATTCCCCATCTCACCAAATCCACTAGTATTCAATTTTTGGCATATCGGGTATGTGTGCCAAATTTGGTGCAGACCCATCATTGTTTGTGTTCACATTGCTCTCTGGATGTAGGAGAACTACAACTCCCTCAAATCAAGGTGAATTTTCCTCAAAGACCTCCAGTGTTTCTTGATGGTCATGGGGGCTCTGTGTGCCAAGTTTGGTTCAATTCCATCTTTGGTGGAGTTCGGAATGCTCTTAGCTTGCAAGTCAAGTATAAATCCTGGTACCTAAAACTCCAAAATGTCCAGGCCAATTCTCCTCCAGTAATCAAATCTCAGCATATCAGGTATGTGTGCCAAGTTTGGTCCAGAGCCATCACTGTTTGGGTTCATAGTGTGCTCTGGATGTAGGTAAACTACAACTCCTATAAACCTGTCCAAAGAACTACAGTATTTTTTGTTCGTCATGGGAGTTCAGAGTGCTCTTTAATTGCAGGTGAACTATACATCCCAGTACCTACAATTCCTATAAATAATTGTAAATTTCCTCAAAGCCTCTCTAATATGTTCTCTGTTTGCTGTGTGCCAAAGGAAAGAATAGGAAAGGGTTAAAGGAGAGGCAGTGGGTGGAGTCATGCAAATTCCACACCAATGGAGAGAGTAAGAAACACTGGGATGCCTGTGGTGGAGGAAACACATAAAATCTAGGATGAAATTGTCCCCAAATGAAAACTTTCACTTGGGTGATAGGCAGTGGAGGACATTGGCAGGGTTCTTGTACATGTTCATGGTGCTCACTATAACTTACAATGTAATTGGTGGACACCCCAGTCACATACATATTTTCACTATTTATTATATGTATGTATGCATGTATAGATAGATAGATTTATCAATTCTACTCTCTACGTGGTGCTGAAACCCAGTACTGTCAGCAGCCATATTTGCTGGGGTTTGAGACACAGGATCTCCACAAAAGTGGAAAAACTGCAAATAAATAAAACTGCTATTCTTGTTAACTAAGAGAAGACCTCTATGAGAGATCCTAGGTCAGGCAAGGGCAAACTTGGGCCCTCCAGGTGTTTTGGACTTCAACTCCCACAATTATAAAATATATTTCAACCTCTAGCAAGCTGACCTCACGTCTGAACCAGGGACAAATAGAGAGAAGGATGAGGGGCCCATTCCACTTTATTTACATCTTGAGACCTAGTCAAACATATAAGATTCCTTTACCTGGCTGCATTCGCTCCTTGGTGTACCAGATCGCAAAGCCATCCCCATTCAAATTCTTCTTTCCTTGCCCATGGATTTTGAAATGCACTTGCATCTCCCAGTCTCTCAAGTAACACGGCTATTGAAATCAGAAAAGGGGAGAGAGGGGGAGATCTGGAATGTTAGGGGCATTCGTGGAACTGGGAAACTCCATGCAATTTTATTCTGTTAAACACAATAAAGAAAAGCACAAACTACAAGAGTCATGGGGTTGTGTCTGAGGTCAGTGGCTAGCTCCTTGCATGCAAGCAAAACCAAGTGTCAACCTTCATTAAAGCCAAACAGCACAGAGAAGCATGTTCCTTGACTACTCTTGCCAGGAACCTCACCCATCCATTGTTGGTGAGCTATATTTAGAATCAAAGACAAAGTAATTAATCCCAGATGCCATTATTAAGGCATGGAATATCATACACAGATATAAAAACAAAACAACAAGCATCTGTTTAGAGATAGGAAGAGGTTTCTCTAACAAAGGTGAATAAATAATTTTTTTTAAAACAATGTCAGAAATATTAAAAAATTAATTGGGTATTTTTAATTACAAAAATGTGAGTCAAAAACTGAAAGGGCTAAATGGATGCAATGACTTAACAAAAGCTGCTGTTCAATATAAGCAGGTATGCCTGTAGCTTAGTACGTCTCAGTGTTAGTTGCCGTCAGCCTAAGAGCGGCCTCAGTGTGAGAGATCTCAGTATGAGAAGGCTCCAGTGTTAGAAAGGACCCAGGGAGAGGAAGTCCTCAGTATGAGAGGCCTCAGTATGAGAAGGTTCCAGTGTCAGTAGGCCTCGGTGTGAGAAGGTTCCAGTGTCAGTAGGCCTCGGTATGAGTAGGCCTCAGTGTGAGAAGCTTCGGTGAGAGAAGCCCCAGATTGAAGATATTGTGTGTGAAGCTCCAGTGTGAAGGCTGCTGAGTGCAAAAAGCTACTGTGTGAAGCTCCTGTGTAATTTTGGTGTGAGAGGAAGGTCAATGAGAGCAAAATTGTTTATCTGCATGAGAAAAAAAGCCCAACATGGAAGCAAAGGAAGTATAATAAACATTCACAAAACCTTCATCCTTCTATTTCTGACTTGGCTACGGTGGTCCACACTCTGGTTACATCCCGTATAGACTACTGCAACGCACTCTACATGGGGTTGCCTTTGAAGACGGCCTGAAGCTTTAAATGGTGTGGCAGCCAGGTTGCTAATAGGAGTTGGGCTCAGGGAGCATACAACTCCCCTGTTGAATCAGCTCCACTGGCTGCCAGTTTGCTACCGGGCTCAATTCAAAGTGCTGGCTTTAGCCTATAAAGCCCTAAACGGTTCTGGCCCAGTCTATCTATCTGAATGCATCTCTCCCTACGACCCCCCCAGAAACCTAAGATCGTCTGGGGAGGCCCTGCTCTCGATCCCGCCTGCTTCGCAGGCATGTCTGGCGGGGATGAGAGGCAGAGCCTTCTCTGTGGTGGCCCCCTGGCTGTGGAACTCCTTCCCTAGGGATATTAGATCAGCCCCCTATATACAGCGAATAAATGTGCATACAGATATATACTTAGAAATAATGAAGAAAAGCTAAATATAATGAAAATAAAACTATGTAGGTAGCAATGCAGCTTCAAAGCTGCATTGCTAACCTCAACTTCATGGAGAGTTAATCAAGTGTTTAAGTAATAAGAACCTGTCGCAAGAAAAACAACAACATTTTAACAAGGTCAGGGACCAGATTAAATCCTGAGGGAAGAGATTACACAGGCGATGCTAACATTGCAAAAGCCTTTTTTCCCTCTTCAGTTGCTGGTGTGATCTTTGTCCTCATTTCATCTTATCAGCATTTGGGCAATATTTCTACTTGGCTGCTCAATTCTAAATAGCGAGCTCATTTAGGCACTGGATGGCACACCCATATTCTGTCATTAAGAGGTTCAGAAAGTCAAGTAGCAAGTAAAGATCTTAAAATTCAGGGAGAACATAGGGTAAAGCCCGGGTTGGAGTGGGTTTCCAACCAATTGTGTAGCCCGTTGTCAACCTCTGCAACCTGAAAGTTGCATCTGTCAAGTAGGAAAATAAGGTACCACCTTAAAGTGTGGGGAGGCTAAATTAACTGATTTATGAGGCCATTAAAAAAAGACTTCAGCAAAAGCATGCGGGGAATGCGGAAGTACTTCATCAGTGTCGCAGATGGACGATGAAAGCGACAGCTCCCCTGGCGGCCAGAAAAAGTTAAATAGCCTCTGTGTATGTCTGTATATGTTGTAAGTCAAAATTGGCATTGAATGTTTGCCATATATGTGTACACTGTAATCCGCCCTGAGTCCTGCGGGGTGAGAAGGGCGGAATATAAATACTGTAAATAAATACTAATAAATAATAAATAAATAAAGTAAACCCCTGAACACCTCCCTAAAACATCCAAAGATCATTTAAAGCAGTCGTTCCCAAACTTATTTGGCCTACCCCCTGGAAATCAATTTCTCTAAATCTTTCTTTTATGCTTTCACCGCCCCCTTACAGTTATTCATCACCCCCAAATGAACCTGTGGCCACAGCGTGCACCAGGGGGCAACAATGGCCACTTTGGAGATCACTGATTTAAAGCTTTTAATCGTGAAGAGCCAACCAGGCATAGAGATTTGAGCGCTGGACAACAATACTAAAGACTATGCAAACCTAAGATGTAGTTTAGAAGTCTTTAACTTCCTCTGTCAAAGAGAGATAGTGCCTCACCAAACTACAACTCCCATGATTCCATTCTATTAAGTCATGATATTTAATAGGCTTGGTTGATTTTAAAAAATGTTCAAAACCCGTTTCGGATGTAGGAGACGCTGGTGGTTTGATTCTAAAGTCACTTCCATTTTTTAAAAATTCAAAACTTTCAGAAACTTCTGAATTCTTTCGTTGTTGGCAGACACACATTCACAGTAGGATAAAACAGCACTGGCACTGGGAAAACTGCCTGAACATCAAGCAAAAAGTGGGTGCTAGAAACAATATCATACGAAAGCTGACTGGCACAACCTGGGGATCACAACCAGATACAGTGAAGGGTGTCTGCGCCCTACACCACTGGAGAAATTACACTGCTTAGCCGGTATTGCACCACCTGACATCTGCCGGGAAGTGGCAGCCAATAGTGAAAGGACCAAGGCAGAGACATCTCCAGCTCATCCCTTTGGGTATCAGCCAGCACGTCAACGACTTAAATCAAGAAATAGTTTTCTAAGATCTACAGAGACACTCGCTGGAACACCTCAGCAAGCGAGAGTCCAAAAGTGGCAGGCTCAAACCCAGAACCTCAACCAATGGCTGATACCAAATGAGAGACTCCCTGGGCACACAGAAGACTGGGCAACTTGGAAGGCGCTGAACAGACTGTGCTCTGGCACCACGAGATGCAGAGCCAACCTCAGAAATGGGGCTACAAAGTGGAATCCTCGACATGCGAATGTGGAGAGGAGCAAACCACTGACCACCTGCTGCAATGCAACCTGAGCCCTGCCACATGCACAATGGAGGACCTTCTTGCAGCAACACCAGAAGCACTCCAAGTGGCCAGATACTGGTCAAAGGACATTTAATCAACTACCAAAACTTACAAATGTTGTATTTGTCTGTTTGTTTGCTTTGTTCTGTTAGAAATGTAATATAATTGACTGGTTGCCCTGACACGACAAACAAACAAAACACTGGGAAAACTTCAGGGGATTCTCCCTCCCTCATTTTTAGACCAATCCTGATGAAACTTGCTACAGTGGTAGAACACATGGACCACTGTTAGCTCACCAAATTTCATAACCTTTGACTTATCTGTGGATTTTTGGTGAATTTTCAAAATTTTATTAAAAAACATTTTTAATAATAAAGAATCTGTTCCTGGTTTGAAAGTGTTGTTTCCTGTTTCATTGGGTGGTCTTTACTTTAAAGTAGTTGTTCTACTCCAGAAACTTTGTTTGTGTGGCACAAACTGTGTTAAATTGGTGGAGAACAGAAATCATAGTACAGACCCCATCAAGGGACATCTAGACTGACCTCCTTCTTCTGGGCAGAAAGGCACCATTCAAACTCTCCTGACATCCATTTGCTTCCTCTACTGAGCTGGAGGGGACCCTCAAGACACATCCATCCATTTATTCCTTTTTGCAGATGCAATCAATCATTTTATTTTATCATTACTTACTGACTGTAAAGGGCTGGCTGGCTGTGGCTGGCTACCCCAGTGCCTTGTTCATGGCAATCAGGCCAAAGTGAAATGATTGGTTTTTAAGCAGTTTATGTTCTTTTGGCCTTCTAAAAGTTGTGCATTGCTTTGCTGCTTTCTTTAGACACCTTTGTAGATCCAATCAGTTTATTTTATATTTAGACGAAGACTGCTACAGACAGCTATTTTTGGGTCCTTCAGACATTTTGGCTAATGAGCAGCAGAGCAGTGTGGGAAATGTAGTTTAACAGCAGGGCCTTTTGCAATTTCTACCATTGGGGGCCTGGCCTTCACAAACTACAACAATGGCTGTGCTTAGCCACGCATCTCATCCCTCCTTGCATTGCCAGGGGAGGGAAAGCATGAGATTTTAAAACTTTTTAGGCTTTACCAAAGTTGCTTAATGGTTGTGAAAATTAAAATAACCTTGGGAGACATCCAAACATTATGCAATATTTCTGGGTGGTTCATTCAATCTATACTGTAAAGGCACTCATTGCTTCTCATTATGGACACTCTATTGTCTCAGCTTGCTCTGATTTTTGTTGACAGGCATCCATGAAAGCATCGAATCCTTCAAAACAAAGAGAAGACACAAAGGGTTGCTGTGAGTTTTCCGGGCTGTGTGGCCATGTTCCAAAAGTATTCCCTCCTGGTGTTATAGCAGGCATCCTCAGGGGTCTGTTGGAAACTAGGGGTGTGTTGGAAACTAGGCAAGTGAGGTTTATATATCTGTAGAATGTCTAATGCAGCTTGACATGACTTTTTAAACTGCTGTGGCTCAATGCTATGGACTCACAGGATTCCGTAGCATTGAGACACAGCAGTTTAAAAAGTCGTGTCAAGCTGCATTAACTCTTCAATGTGGATGCACCTCAAGTGAGTTCCCCTTCGGGGTATAAATATAGGAAATAAAATTTGTTTATTTATTTACTTTATTTATGTACCGCTTTTCTCAGCCCTCAGGTGACTCAAAGTGGTGAACAACATTGATACAAAACATCACGAGACAAGTATAGGGCAATTAAAAACAATTGTAACATAAATCATTAAACATCAGTATAACAATCATTAGCGCCTCAACAGTAAAATCAGAATCCAGTCTCATCATCAATTATTCCGTATTCCTATGTTCAATTACACTGTTTAATCAAATTCTTGTTCGAACAGCCAGGTCTTCACTTTCCTCCAAAATGCCAGCAGGGAGGGGGCCGATCTGATATCTGCAGGCAGGGCGTTCCACAGCCGAGAGGCCACCACGGAGAAGGCCCTGTCTCTCGTCCCCGCCAAGTGCGCCTGTGATGCAGGCGGGACAGAGAGCAGGGCCTCCCCAGATGATCTTAGTGTCCTAGTCAGTTCATAGGAGGAGATGCGTTCTGAGAGGTAAGTAGGGCCAGAACCGTTTAGGGCTTTATAGGCTAACGCCAGCACTTTGAATTCTGCCCGGTAGCAAACTGGCAGCCAGTGGAGCTGGTGCAACAGAGTAGTAAATAAATAAATAGCAAGATTTCGAGCAGTGAACCTCAGTGTCTTTGCAATTAGCTCAGTGTCTTTGGCATTAAGTTGCAGCACCTTCAAACCCATGGACTGCGTACAATATAATTGCACAAGCCGCAGCATGAAGGAGGACATCTTGTTGCAATTCCACCCAGGTGAGAGGCATTCAAACCACAAAACAGTCAAAACCATCAGGTCAAGGGCCTGTCATCAAATATGTTGCAACAGTGCAAATATAGGCAAGGAAAATAAAAAGCCAAAAGGTGCCCTAACATGTCTTTGGGTTAAAGGTGGTAGGTGGGTCTAAAATTATTAAAAACTTTAGATGCATTTGCAGAGTCTGCATTACTGGGGAATTATGTGTTATCTTCAGAAAACAAGGAGAATTCACACAACACTGCATGAAGAATCTAAACACATTTTTCCAGCTGGTGGGGGCAATTCTCATGTTTCTCACTGCCATTCCTAATTCCCACAGGGTTGTCACTATTGCAAGTTGCTTCTTTGCTCACTATATTTGTATCAACAAGCCAATTATTTCTGCTCCACTGAACTCCTAGAGCCCACCATCATGAGAAGAGAAGCCAAAGTCTCACCACTCTGTTCCAGACGGCGCCCTGCTTGCTCTGGATGTCAGGAGTGAGGCGGACAAACTGGGTCATGACCATTGCGTTGCCCATGAGTTCCCACAAGGAGGAGCTGGATGAACCGACTCCTGAAAAGTAGAGGAAAAGGTTTGGACTATTTCCTTGACCAGTGAAACCAGATTCAACATTTAACCCCATTCCTGAACATCCAAGAAACAGGCCACAAGCATCTCAATAAAAGGGGGTGGGTGGGGGTCTTTAATCTATTAGCCCTTCTACACTGCCATATAAACCAGATTATCAAAGCAGATAATCCCCATTATCTGTTTTGAACTGAATTATATGAGCCTACACTGCCATATAATCCAGTTCAAAGCAGGTAGACTGGATTTTGTGTGGCAGTGTAGAAGGGGAGTTAGACAGCTGGGCCGAAATGTAACAAAACGAATTTCAGCAAGAACAAAGTCATGGTACAACTTTTAGGCCTCTTCTAACTGCCATTTAATCCAGATTTTCAAATCAGATCATCCACATTATCTTCATTGAACTGGATCATATGAGGCCCCTTGTACACTCACCATAGTGCTCGCCATAGTTAATAGTTAATACCTTCCAGTGTAAACTTTAGCCCTCCAGCTGTTTTGGACTTCAACTCCCACAATTCCAAACAGCCTACTGATTTGTGGCTGGGATGTCCAATTACTTTGTCTACCATGGTTTTTAACTTTATAATCTATTGTTATGATTATTGTTTATTTTATTTTATTTTGATTTGATGTGTTTTATGTTAAATTTCATGTTCTGTTCTTTCGGTGCTCACTTGTATTGATTTGGGTGTTGTTTATTTGTTCAGTTGTTTCCAACTCTTTGGGACCTCATGGACCAGCCCACGCCAGAGCTCCCTGTGGCCATCACCACCCCCAGCTCCTTCAAGGTCAAGCCAGTCACTTCAAGGATAGCATCCATCCATCTTGCCCTTGGTCGGCCCCTCTTCCTTTTTCCTTCCATTTTCCCCAGCATCATTCCCTTCTCTAAGCTTTCCTTTCTTCTCATGATGTGGCCAAAGTACTTCATCTTGGCCTCTACTATCCTTCCCTCCAATGAGCGTTAGTTATTTATTTATTTATTTATTTAACTTGTATACCACTACTCCCAATTTGGCTCAGAGCAGTTTACAGAAGCAGATTAAAACAATACAATTAGCTTTAAAAATAACAATAACAAAACAATAGGCGGCGAGAACAGGCATAGTCCGGGTTGTTCACCCGTCAAAAGCTTGCCGGAAAAGAAAAGTTTTACAGGCTTTCCGAAAAGCAAGTAGGTCTCGGATGGTTCGAGTATCAACCGGCAAGGCATTCCATAAATAAGGGGCCACGATCGAGAAAGCTCTATGCCTAGTAGATGACAAATGATAAGTCCGGATGTTAGGGACTGCAAGCAAATTTTGGTCTTCAGACCAAAGTACTTCATCTTTGCCTCTAATATCCTTCCCTCCAGTGAGCAGTCAGGCTTTATTTCCTGAAGTATGGACTGGTTGGATCTTCTCGCGGTCCAAGGCACTCTCAGAATTTTCCTCCAGCACCACAGTTCAAAAGCATCTATCTTCCTTCGCTCAGCCTTCCTTATGGTCCAGCTCTCACATCCATAGGTTACTAATGGGAAATTCCATTACTTTAATTATGTAGATTTTCATTGCCAGTGTGATGTCTCTACTCTTCACTATTTTACCGAGATTGGTCCTTGCTCTCCTCCCAAGAATAAATGTTTTCTGATTTCCTGGCTGCAGTCTGTGTTTGCAGTCATATTCACACCTACAAATACAAAGTCTGTCCCGGCCTTCATGTTTCCCCCTCTATCTGCCAGTTATCAATCAGTCTTATTGCCATCATCTTGGTCTTTTTGATATTCAGCTGCAACCCAGCTTTTGCGCTTTCATCTTTCACCTTGATTAGAAGGCTCCTCAGCTCCTCCTCGCTTTCAGCCATCAAAGTGGTGTCATCTGCATATCTAAGGTTGTTAATGTTTCTTCCAGCCATTTTTACCCCAGCCTTGGATTCATCAAGCCCTGCATATCACATGATGTGTTCTGCATACAAGTTGAATAGGTTGGGTGAGAGTATACAACCCTGCCGTATGCCTTTCCCAATCTTGAACCAGTCTGTTGTTCCATGGTCAGTTCTTACTGTTGTTACTTGGTACTTATACAGATTCCTCAGGAGAGAGACAAGGTGATTTGGTATGCCCATACCACCAAGAACTAGGCAAAACTACGGTGAGGTGGATCTGTAATTGGTTAAATGGACGAACCCAGAGAGTGCTCACCAATGCTTCCTCTTCATCTTGGAAAGAAGTGACAAGTGGAGTGCCGCAGGGTTCCGTCCTGGGCCCGTTCCTGTTCAACATCTTTATTAATGACTTAGATGAAGGGCTAGAAGGCAGGATCATCAAGTTTGCAGACGACACCAAATTGGGAGGGATAGCCAATACTCCAGAGGACAGGAGCAGAATTCAAAACGATCTTGACAGATTAGAGAGATGGGCCAAAACTAACATAATGAAGTTCAACAGTGACAAATGCAAGATACTCCACTTTGGCAGAAAAAATGAAATGCAAAGATACAGAATGGGGGACGCCTGGCTCGAGAGCAGTACGTGTGAAAAAGATCTTGGAGTCCTCGTGGACAAGTTAAACATGAGCCAACAATGTGATGTGGTGGCAAAAAAAGCCAATGGGATTTTGGCCTGCATCAATAGGAGCATAGTGTCTAGATCTAGGGAAGTCATGCTACCCCTCTATTCCGCTTTAGTTAGACCACACCTGGAATATTGTGTCCAATTCTGGGCACCACAATTCAAGAAAGATATTGACAAGCTGGAATGTGTCCAGAGGAGGGTGACTAAAATGATCAAGGGTCTGGAGAACAAGCCCTATGAGGAGCGGCTTAAGGAGCTGGGCATGTTTAGCCTGAAGAAGAGAAGGCTGAGAGGAGATATGATAGCCATGTATAAATATGTGAGAGGAAGTCATAGGGAGGAGGGAGCAAGCTTGTTTTCTGCTTCCCTGGAGACTAGGAGGAACAATGGCTTCAAACTACAAGAAAGGAGATTCCATCTGAACATGAGGAAGAACTTCCTGACTGTGAGAGCCGTTCAGCAGTGGAACTCTCTGCCAGAGTGTGGTGGAGGCTCCTTCTTTGGAAGCTTTTAAGCAGAGGCTGGATGGCCATCTGTCAGGGGTGGTTTGAATGCAATATTCCAGCTTCTTGGCAGAATGGGGTTGGACTGGATGGCCCATGAGGTCTCTTCCAACTCTTTGATTCTATGATCCACAGTCCAAGGCTTTAGAACAGTCAAACAAACAGAAATAGATGTTTTCCTAAAACTCCCTGCCTTCCTCCATTATCCAGCATCATTTGGTCTTTTGCTCCTCTACCTTCTCTAAACATTTAGGTTTAGAAAATGATTTAGGTTATTGGATGTATATTTTATATTGTTCTTGGTTTGCACTGTTGTTGCCTTATGAGACACCCAAGTCCCTCTGGGGAGATGGGTCAGAATACAAATAAAGTTTTGGGGGTTTTTTGTCATGTCAGGAGCGACTTGAGAAACTGCAAGTCGCTTCTGGTGTGAGAGAATTGGCCGTCTGCAAGGATGTTGCCCAGGGGACGCCCGGATGATTTTGATGTTTTTATCATCCTTATGGGAGGCTTCTCTCATGTCCCCGCATGAGGAGCTGGAGCTGATAGAGGGAGCTCATCCGCCTCTCTCTCTCAATAATAAAGTTGTTTATTATGATGATTATTAATTATTATGATTATTATTATGATGATGATTAATATCTACGTTCCAAATTTCCCTGTACCTGTAATTGAATTTTCTTTTGTTATTAGCAAATATTTCATAATATTTGCAATATTTAATAAGTCAAAATCAAATTAAAAAATAATAATAAAATCAAACATTTCAGAGAAGGGATGTTCGGGGTACATCTTCCACACAGGAACCTTAACGCAGTTTGACACCACTTTAGTTGCCATGGGAACCTGGGAGTTCCGCATAGTCTCGAAGTTGAAGAGTGAGGAGTATGATCCCACCAAACTACAAATGTCAGAGGAGCCCTGAGGGGTGGCAATTTCAAGTGGTATTAAGCGGCGTTAACTCTGTCGTGTGGACGCCCCTTATAATTCGAATGGAATCAAAGGGAAGGCTCACCTTGGTAAGGCGTGATGAGGGAGTGTTCCCGCTTGAGGTGCTCATCCATCTGCTCGGCCTTGGCCCCCCAAAACAGGACCAAACAGACCCCCCAAAGCCCCACTTCGCCCCAACAAGCACCCTCCACCGCCATCTTGCTCCTTCTGACTGAGAGCCCACCTCCTTTGACCAACGGCTAGGGAACGCGGTCTGATTGGCTCTCCCTTGAAGCCCCGCCTACTTCCGCGTGCCACCCGCCCTTTCAGTGGCTGCAGGCCACGCCTGTTTCGTAACTCCGCCCAGAGGAGGGCGTCACGCCTACTTTGAGACCGCTGAGGATGCCGGGAAATGTAGTTCGCCTTTCTTCTTAAAGGGGCCGCTTAAAGCAAAAGGCGCCAAAAAATGGTCAGTTGTGATTTTGGTTGAATTGTGAGGAAA
>NW_026847882.1:24161450-24229793 GCF_025583915.1 Anolis sagrei ordinatus
ACAGAGCGGAAACTGAGCACAGTTGTTCCCGAGGCATGCCGGTACACGACGCACGCGCTCGTTGCGGTATACTAGTGTCTACAACAAAACAGACCTTACTTAAAAAATACCCCTCGTATGTATGTATATGTATACACACACACACACACACACATTAAAATCACTTATATCCACGTTAAAAGTGGCTTAAAAACCATCTCAGGACACCATTTTGCCTCATTGCACTGCCCCAAAGGCTTGGTCCCACAGCCAGGTCTTCACCATCCTTCTGAAGGACAGGGGGGAGGGGGCTAATCTAATATTGCCAGGAAGGGAGTTCCATAACCAGAGGGCAATCACTGAAAAGGCCCTGTCTCTCATCCCTGCCAAACACACCTGTGATGGTGGCGGGACCGAGAGCAGGGCCTCCCCAGAAGATCTTAGTTTCCGCAGTGGTTTTTAATATATATAAATGTATATCTTTATTGAAAAGTTTTCAGTTTACATAAAAAAGAAAAGGAAGGAGAGGTTGAATTAGTGAAGGGAAAAGAGGGGGTAGTGATGGGGAACAGTATAATGGGGGAGGGGAGTAAGGTAAAAATAAGGATGAGTTTCCCCAGTGGTTTGTAAAGGGAGATGCGTTTGGACATGTAAACTGGGCTGGACCGTTTGGGGCTTTATAGGCCAAAGCCAGCAATTTGAATTATTCCCAGTAGCAAACAGGCAGCCAGTGAAGCTGACGTAACATGGTAGTTGTGTGCTCCCTGTATGCCACCCCAGTTATTTACCTGGCTGCCTCTCATAGAATCATAGAGTTGGAAGAGACCTCATGGGACATCCAGTCCAACCCCCTGCCAAGAAGCAGGAATATTGCATTCAAAGCACCACCGACAGATGGCCATCCAGCCTCTGTTTAAAAGCTTCCAAAGAAAGAGCCTCCATCACACTCCGGGGCAGAGAGTTCCACTGCTGAACAGCTCTCACAGTCAGGACGTTCTTCCTCATGTTCAGATGGAATCTCCTCTCTTGTAGTTTGAAGCCATTGTTCCGCATTCTAGTCTCCACGGCAGCAGAAAACAAGCTTGCTCCCTCCTCGCTATGACTTCCTCTCACATATTTATACATGGCTATCATTTCTCCTCTCAGCCTTCTCCAGGCTACACATGCCCAGCTCTTTAAGCCACCCCTGATAGGGATTGTTCTCCAGACCCTTGATCATTTTAGTCGCCCTCCTCTGGACACATTCCAGCTTGTCAATATCTCTCTTGAATTGTGGTGCCCAGAATTGGACACAATATTCCAGGTGTGGTCTAACCAAAGCGGAATAGAGGGGTAGCATGACTTCCCTAGATCTAGACACTATGCTCCTATTGATGCAGGCCAAAATCCCATTGGCTTTTTTTGCCGCCTCATCACATTGTTGGCTCATGTTTAACTTGTTGTCCACGAGGACTCCAAGATCTTTTTCACACGTACTGCTCTCAAGCCAGGCATTGTCCGCCATTCTGTATCTTTGCATTTCGTTTTTTTTGTTTGTTTGTTTTTGCCTAAGTGGAGTAGCTTGCATTTGTCACAGTTGTACTTCATTTTGTTAGTTTTGGCCCATCTCTCTCATTGGATTATTTGAAGTTTCCAAACCGTCTTCAAAGCCAACCACACATAGAGCGTGTTGCAGTAATCTATCCTGGACATGCTCTCCAGCAATTCACAGATAAAAACTGAGCCATGTGGCTGGCCAACATCAGAATGTAGCCAAGATGGCAAAAGTTATAACTAAAGCACACACAAGCTAGGCAAGACCACAGCAGTTCACTTTTGCCTAAGCCTCATGTTGTGCTGACCCCCAAACATAACATTATTTTTGTTGCTACTTCATAACTGTAATTGTGCCCGACCACCCTCTCCCAAAGTTGCTCTATTTCAAACTCAAGTATGGAAAACGGAATGTTGGATGACAGGAAAAGAGATTTAAAGACGGGCTCAAAGCCAACCTTAAAAACTCTGGCATAGACACTGAGAACTGGGAAGCCTGGCCCTTGAGCGCTCCAGCTGGAGGTCAGCTGTGACCAGCAGTGCTGTAATTTGAAGAGGCACGAATGGAGGGGGAAAGAGAGAAACATGCCAAGAGGAAGATGTGTCAAAGCAACCCTGACCGGGACTGCCTTCCACCTGGAAACCGATGCCCTCACTGCAGGAGAAGATGGAGATCAAGAATAGGGCTCCACGGTCACCTACGGATCCACCGCCAGAACACCAACGTTGGAGGACCACCATCCTGGGACACGAGGGATTGCCTAAGTAAGTAAGTAATTGTGCTATTGTTATGAATTGTAATGTAAATATCTGATATGCAGGATGTATTTTCATTCACTGGACCAAATTTGGTCTAGAACATGGCCATATAGCCCGAAAAAACCTACAATAACCCAGTGATTCTGGCCATGAAAGCCTTCAACAATACAATATAAGAATATATAGAAATAATAACATAATAATACTAATATATTATGTATAATACTGCTAATAATACTGCAATATAATATAATACAATATAATAATATATTAGTATTATTATACAATATTTGTAACAATACAATACAATCTGTATATATAAAATGTAATGTTCGTTTGTGGGATTTACATAACTCAAAAACCACTGGACGAACTGACACAAAATTTGGACAAAATACACCTATCAGGCCAACGAGTGACCATCACCCATATAAACACTGAAAAACGCAGCAGAAGAGACTTTAAAAACCCCAAAACAAAGAATACATTACAACGCATGGACAAAACCACACACAAACACACATATATACACAAATATATATAAACACATTATATATAAACACATATACACAGACTGGGCCACAGCAACACGTGGCAGGGGGCGGCTAGTAATATATAGAAATAATAATGTTGTAATATAGTAAAACTAGTATATTGTGTATAATGCTACTAATAATATTGCAATATAATAATACAATCCAATATAATAAATACAATACTATTATGCTATACTAATATACTATATATTTTATATCATACTACTATCTTTGTGTTCATGTGGCGGAGGTGTCTACTCACACAGACAGCTTCCCACCTCCACAAACATCCTTAGCCCATAGCACCGAGGAGCCACCCACAGCATTCCCTCCAAAGACATTGCAGTTTATAGCGGGCGTCATGAACATGTAGTCCAGTCCCTGCCAAGGTCCTCCCCAAGCACCATACTGCCCACCAACCAGGAATGCTTTCATTTGGGGACAATTTCATCATAGATGTTCTGTTTTTCCTCCAGAATGGACATCCCAGGGTTCCTTACTCTTTCCATTGCTGTGGAATTTGCATGACCCCACCCCACTGCCTTTCCCTTAACCCTTTACTACCCTTTCTTATGGCACACAGTAAACAGTAATTCACCATGATTTATAGGAGTTGGGTTCAACTACATCCAGAGAGTACTGTGAACCCAACCAATGATGGATCTGGACCACACTTGTCATGGATGATGGGACTTGCAGTATCTCCACTTATTTCCATATACCATTGCAGCCCACACGTATTATGTACCTGGGCCAAACTTGGCATACCCTCCCGCCCATCACCCACTACACGTCCTGGTGTACTTTGGGAGAAAATGGTCCAAACTTGTCACACAGACCCAGCATAACCCACCATATGTCCTGATGTGCTTTGGAAGAGGATGAACCACAGATGATGAGATTTGGAGTAGCTTAATCCACATCTAGAGACTACTGTGATCCCCACAAATGATGGATCTGGACCAAACTTGTCACACAAACCCCCCATGACCCACTATACGTCCTGGTGCACTTCGGAAGAGGATGGACCAAGGACAGTGGGATTTGCAGTAGCTTCATCCACATAAGGGGAGAATACCCGTGACACCCATGAATGACGGACCTGGACCAAACTTGGCATACAGATGCCATAACCCACTTTATGTCCTGGTGCGGTTTGGAAGAGGATGGACCAGAGATGATGGGATTTGCAGTTTCTTCACTCACTTCCAGAAAACCACTGTGATCTGAACAAGTGATGCACCTGGACCAAATTTGGCACACTGGTGAATTTTTCTGTCCTGGTGAGGGTTGGGAAAGGATGGACCACAGACGATGGGATTTGCAGTACCTTCACCCACTACAACAGACCAATGAGACCCCCACGAATGATGGGCCTGGACCAAATTTGGGACACAAAACCCCCATGACCAACAGAACATAGTGGAGGGGTTTGTGGGGAGACTGACCCACACAGGAGTTGTAGTTCACCCTGCATCAAGTGCACTCTGAACCACATCAATAACAGATCTTGACCAAACTTGATACACAGACCCAACATGCCCAACTGTGAATACAGGCAGAGTTTGGGGGTGATTGAATTCACCTGCATCCAGAGAAACAGTGACCCCCACCGACAATGGACCAGGACCAAACTTGGCACAGGAAAGCCCCAGGACGAACTGAACATTCTGCAGGGATTTGTGGGAATGGATCTTGATTTTGGGAGTTGTAGTTCACCCTTATCCAGAGAGCACTGAACCCGGCCAACAACGGATCTGGGCCACACTTGGCACACAGACCCAATATGGCCAGCTCTGCATACAGGCCTGGTTTGGGGAGGATTGACCCACAATTCTGGGAATTGTAGTTCACCCACATCGTTATGTATTTTCTAATGGGAGCATACACAAACAACAAAATTAAAAACTGGCCTTTTCTATTAATTAACTAAATGATATGACCTAACACCCCAAAACAAACAACGCCTTTTTCAAATAACCCGGGAATCACAGGGTACCCAAGTTGGCATTTTAATAAGAAATCCTAGTCATCTCCCCTCAAAAAGAAGTCCCCATAAAGTTGACTTCAGAGGTGAGGGCACATTCACACTGTGGAACACAATCAGGCCTGTAGCAAGGGGGTGGTTTTAGGGGTTCAACCCCCCCCCGAAATGTTTCAGATTTTTAAAAAACCTGGTTTACTCATGAATTTTAACTGGTTAACCAAATCCCCATGCTAAGTCTATGAGATGCAAAAAATTAAGAGTCCCTCCAGAACTGCAAGCACTATCTCAAGCAAATATTGACAATTTATTCACACTGTCATTACTTGCAGCAATAGCCGATGTAGTGAAGCAACCAAGTTGGGGTGTGTGTTGAATGCTCTCATTAAGGAGGCCAGACTTGGTGGAGGTGGTTGACAGGGGTGGAGCTGCAGGCTATGAAAGGTTGCTCTGCCCCCTGTTGTGCTCTTGGCTTCAGCGTGAGCTAGGAAGCAGGTTTCAACCCCCCCCCCCGCCCTCAAATTTTCAACCCTCCCCGAAATTTTCAACCCCCCCTCTGAAATTTTCAGCCCCCCCCCCAAATTGTCAACCCTCCCCGAAATTTTTTTCTGGCTACGGCCCTGAACACAATGCAGTTTGACATAATTTTAACTACTAAGGTACAGTGCTATGCAATCCTGGGAATTGTAGATTCACATTCCTTCTCTTCCAAAGAGTTCCCGGACCTTGCCAGACTACAAATCTCAGGATTCCATAACATGGAGCTAATGACAGGTCAAGTGGTATCAAACCACATTCGTTCTGCAATGTAGATGAACCAAAATGCAAGGCGGACTTTCTCTGCAGCTGCACATCATGTTTTCCATTTGCCATTGCAAATAGTTTCTGGCCTCCTTGCAAACTGGTAAATGAACCACAATGTTCCCTCGAAAAATTAGCCCTGGTTCAGGCCTGAAATGGCCAACTTCTCCTTTTTGCAAGTGCATTTTGTGCAACCAGCCATAAAGCACTTTTATATTAACAAAAATATCTTGGCCAAGGGATGAAAGGCACAACATCAATGCACGATATTTATAGCCTTCCTCGCATTGCTCCCCAGGCAAGTGACCAGATGGACAGGGTTGGTTTGCTTTGTTGCCATAATAGTAGGCTGGCAAACAGAAGTGCCCAAAGGACACTTGCTTCAGCTTTTCTGAAAGCAAAAAAGGAAGTAAATAGGTATAAAATGCATCACTATAGCACAGTGGTTCCCAACCTTTTTCTGACCAGGGACCACTGTCCAACATTAGTACCAAAAGGGTTACAAATCAGTTTTTGATCAACTTTAGATTCGGTTTGCTTATTTGGGATGCTGGTTCAGAAAATTGCACTGGATAAACCACATGAGCTCTAGATTCTGATACAGAACATATGCCATCCAATAGTCACCCACAGAAAACCATATTTAATAAGCTTCGGCACTATAAGAGGGTTTTGCGAGACGTGTTGCTCTTGTTGCAACTGTGTAGTACTGGTGAAGCCGTGGGCCATATTTTAGTTCTTGTGGACCACTGGTGGTCCACGGACCACAGGTTGGGAACCACTGCTAGAGCACCATGTTCTCACTTTAACTCTGCCATGACTGTCTTCTACAGGAGTGTGCAATTTGTATTTCTTATAATATACTAGCTGTCCCCTGCCACGCGTTGCTGTGGCCCAGTCTGTGTATATGTGTTTTGTGTGTGTATATATGTGTATATGTGTATATATGTGGTTTTGCGCATGCATTGTAATGTTTTGGGGTTTTTTGCTTTTTAGGTCTCTTCCGCTGTGTTTTTCAGTGTTTTTATGAGTGATGGTCACTCGTTGACCTGATAGATGTATTGTGTCCAAATTTGGTGTCAATTCATCCAGTGGTTTTTGAGTTATGTTAATCCCACAAAGGAACATTACATTTTTATTTTTGTATAGATGTCAATATCTCAGCTAGAGAGGTCTAGAGCCTCCCCAAACTACAAATCCCAGGACTTCATAGATATATAATTATCTACACTGCATCATGAATGCAGCTTGACCCCACTTTAACTGCCATAGTTCAATGCTACGGAATCCTGGGAGTTGTGGTTTTACAAGGCCTTAGTCTAAGTTTATGTGGCTTCTCCTTAAGGTGACATCATTAGAATAATAATAAATATTTGTACAAAAGTTCAAATAAAATAGAAAATAAATGTAAAATTTGTAGTTTGAATGGATTCCCATATATATATGTGTGTGTGTGTTTCCTAAAAGTTGCCATATATAGGGATAATTGCAATTAAATGTACAAAATATTCATTAGAAAAGTTTCCAAAATATAAATATATTAACAATATAAAATGTAATATGAGTTAATTTCTGATATGTATGGAGACTTTTGGGACAATATATATACATACATACACACACACACACATACCACACACACATACATGTATTTATATATATACATGCACATATATAGTTTCCAAATACATTAAAACTTTTATTAATAGTTTCTAATCACACAAGATAGAAACAATGTAAAGCAAAACAAATGCAAAACTTTCTTTAAAAATTACATTAATAAAAAAATTAAATTTATAAATGTATTAAAAAGAACAAGAGAACGCGTACACACACATATACATACATGGTAAAAGGTAAAGGTTTCCCATGACATAAAGTCTAGTCGTGTCTGACTCAGGGCTGGTGCTCATCTCCATTTCTAAGCCGAAGAGCTGGCCTTGTTCATAGACGCCTCCAAGATCATGTGGCTGGCATGACTGCATGGAGCACTGTTACCTTCCCACAGAAGCGGTACCTATTGATGTACTCTCATTTTGCATGTTTTCGAACTGCTAGGGTGGCAGAAGCTGGGGCTAACAGCGGGAGCTCACCCTACTCCACAGATTTTTGGTCAGCAAGTTCAGGAGCTCAGCGGTTTAACCTGCTGCGCCACCAGGGGGCCACTTATACATACACATTCATACATATATATATATATACACAGACACAGTTTCCAAATACATTAAAACTTATTAGTTTTTAACCACAGAATATAGTAATAATGTAAAACAAAACAAATGCAAAACTTTAAAAAATAAAATTTAATGAAAATTAAATATAAACAAGAAAATGTGTATATATATGTGTGTGTGTATACTATATGTAGTGTCCCAAAAGGCTCCATAAGTAAAGGTAAAGGTTTCCCCTTGATATTAAGGGCCCTTCCACACAGCCTTATATCCCAGAATATCAAGGCAGAAAATCCCACATTATCTGAGTGTGGACTGAGATAACCCAATTCAAAGCAGATATTGTGGGATTTTCTGTCATGATATTCTGGGATATAGGGCTGTGTGGAAAGGCCCTTTGTCTAGTTGTGTCCAACTCCGGGGATTGGTGTTCATCTCAATTTCTAAGTCAAAGAGCCAGTGTTGTCCGTAGACACCTCTCCAAGGTCATGTGGCCAGCATGACTGTATGGAGTGCCATTACCTTCCTGCCAAAGCGGTACCTATTAATCTACTCACATTTGCATGTTTTTGAACTGATAAATTGGCTGAAGCTGAGGCTAACTGTGGGAACTCAGCCCACTTTCCAGATTTGAACCGCCAACCTTTCGGTCAGCAAGCTCAGAAGCTCTGCAGTTTAACCCGCTGCACCACCATACATAGGAGAAATTATCTCCTATATTTTATATTTTTCATATATTTATATTTTGTAAGTGCTCATAATGCGTATTTAGTAAATAAATGGCACATTAGTTAAAAGCAGATATTGTGGGATTTTCTGCTTTGATATTCTGGGATATAGGGCTGTGTGGAAGGGCCCTCAGTTACAGTCATTCCCAAGAGCCTTTCCACACAGCCATATAACCCAGAATATCAAATCAGATAATCCACAATATCTGCTTTGAACTGGATTATCTGTATCTACACTGCCATATAATCCAATTCAATGTGGATTTTAGACAGCTGTGTGGAAGGGGCCCAAGTGTAGCCAGGGCAGTTCATGTGGTACCAAACCGCATTAAGAGTTTTAGATTTACCAAAGGTCTTCCTTGCCCTAGGGCAGTGTTTCTCAACATTCCTAATGCGCTGACCCCTTAATCCAATTCCTCATGTTGTGGTGACCCCTAACCATAACATTAATTTAGTTGCTCCTTCATAACTGTCAATTGGCTACTGTTATGAATTGTAATGTAAATATTTGTTATGCAGGACGTATTTTTATTCACTGGACCAAATCTGGCACAATTACCCAATATGCCCAAATCTGAATAATGGTGTTGGGAGGGGGATTGATTTTGTCATTTGGGAGTTGTAGTTGCTGGAAATTATAGTTCAACTACAATAAAAGAGCATTCTGAAGTCCACCAATGATGGAATTGAACCAAATTTGGTACACAGAACTCCCATGACCAAGAGAAAATACTGGAAGGGTTTGGTGGACAGTGACCTTGAGTTTTGGTCTTGTAGTTCACCTACACCCAAAGAGCACTGTGGACTCAAACCATGATGGATCTGGACAAAACTTGACATGGATCCTCAATATGCCCAAATGTGAATACTGGTGGAGTCTGGGGGAAATAGACCTTGACATTTGGGAGTTGTAGTTGCAGGGATTTATAGTTCACCTACAATCAAAGAGCACTTTGAACCCCGGCAACGATGGAATTGAACTAAACTTGGCACACAGAACTCTCACAACCAACAGAAAATACTGGAAGGGTTTTGGTGGGCACTGACCTTGAGTTTAGGACTTGTAGTCCACCTACATCCAGAACCCCCATGACCAACAAAAAATACTTTGTTTTCTGATGGCCTTTGGTGGCCGCTCTGATACCCCCCTTCTGACCCCCTCAGGGGTCGCGACCCTCAGGTTGAGAAACACTTTGTTGTTCGTTCTTTCAGTCATTTCCGACTCTTTGTGACTCCATGGACCAGTCCACACCAGAGCTCCCTGTCGGTTGTTACCATCCCCAGCTCCTTCAAGGTGAATCCAGTCACTTCAAGGATGCCATTCATCCATCTTGCCCTTGGTCGGACCCTCTTCCTTTTTCCTTCCATTTCCCCCAGCATAATTGTCTTCTCCAAGCTTTCCTTTCTTCTCATGATGTGGCCAAAGTACTTCATCTTTGCCTCTACTATCCTTCTCTCCAATAAGCAGTCAGGCTTTATTTCCAGAAGTATGGACTGGTTGGATCTTCTCGCAGTCCAAGGCACTCTCAGAACTTTCCTCCAACACCACAAGTTCAAAAGCATCTCTCTTCCTTCGCTCAGCCTTCCTTCTGGTTCATCTCTCACATCCATAGGTGACTACGGGGAATACCATTGCTTTGACTATGCGGATCTTCGTTGCCAGTGTGATGTCTCTACTCTTCACTATTTTATCGAGATTGGACATTGCTCTCCTCCCAAGAAGTAAGCGTCTCCTGATTTCCTGGCTGCAGTCTGCATCTGCAGTAATCTTTGCGCCTAGAAATACAAAGTCTGTCACTGCCTCCATGTTTTCTCCCTCTATTTCCCAGTTGTCAATCATTCTTGTTGCCATAATCTTGGTTTTTTTGATGTTTAGCTGCAACCCAGCTTTTGCGCTTTTCTTTCACCTTGATTAGAAGGCTCCTCAGCTCCTCCTTGCTTTCGGCCATCAAAGTGGTGTCATCTGCATATCTAAGGTTGTTAATGTTTCTTCCAGCAATTTTCACCCCAGCCTTGCATTCGTCAAGCCCCACACATCACATTATGTATTCTGCATTCAAGTTGAATAGGTTGAGTGAGAGTATACAACCCTTCTGTACGCCTTTCCCAATCTTGAACCAGTCTGTTGTTCCATGGTCAGTTCTTACTGTTGCTACTTGGTCCTTATACAGATTCCTCAGGCGGAGACAAGGTGATTTAGTATGCCCATACCACCAAGAACTTGCCACAATTTAGTATGATCCACACAGTCAAAGGCTTTAGAATAGTCCAGTGTTTCTCAACCTGGGGGTCGGGACCCCGGGGGGTGGGGTCACAATGGGGCGTTGGAGGGGTCGCCAAAGACCATCAGTATACACAGTATTTTCTGCTGCTCATGGGAGTTTTGTGTGGGAAGTTGTCCCAATCCTATCGTTGGTGGGGTTCAGAATGCTCTTTGAGTGTAGGTGAACTATAAATCCCAGTAACTACAACTCCCAAATGTCAAGGTCTATTTTCCCCAAACTTCACCAGTGTTCACATTTGGGCATATTGAGTATTCATGCCAAGTTTAGTCCAGATCTATCATTGTTTGAGTCCACAGTGCTTTCTGGAGATAGGTGAACTACAACTCCCAAACTCAAGGCCAATGCTCACCTAACCCTTTCATTATTTTTTGCTGGTCATGGACGTTCTGTGTGCCAAGTTTGGGTCAATTCCATCTCTGGTGGAGTTCAGAATGTTCTTTGATTGTAGGTGAACTATAAATCCCAGCAACTACAACTCCCAAGGTCCAGAGAATGAAAATACATCCTGCCTATCAGATATTTACATGACGATTCATAACAGTAGCAAAATTCCAGTTATGAAGTAGCAATGAAAATAATTTTAGGGTTGGGGGTCATCACAACATGAGGAACTATATAAAGGGCGTTAGGAAGGCGTTAGGAAGGTTGAGAACCACTGGAATAGTCAATAAAACAGAAATAGATGTTTTTCTGAAACTCCCTGCCTTTCTCTATTATCCAGCATCCGGATACTGGCAATTTGGTCTCTTGTTTTTGCGTGTGAATTGAATTGGCGGGGCGCCTCCTTAAGAAAGGAGCGTCCTTAAGTCTCCCGGTGGTGCCCCTCCCTTGCAGGAAGGCGGGGAAAGGGGCGCGCCCTATATGCAAATTCCCCGGGCCCGTGACGCGCGCCTCGGGGCCCCGCCCCCTGAGCCCCAGGCGCCTTGCAGAAAAGCAAAAGTTGTCCAGTGGAGCGGCTGTGTCCCCAGAGCGAGCCTGAACATGGCGCTGGGAGGAGGAGGAGGAGGAGGAGGGGGCTCCCCGTTGGGGGCTCTGCTCCTCCTGTCGGTGGGATGGGGTCTCCTGAGGGCCAGTGACGCCGCCGCCCCTTCCTCCTCATTGCCCGAGGGCGCCCCTTTGATCCTGGGCATGAGGCTGGACCACACTGACCACCCAGACCCAGAGGTGCAAGACCTGTCCATCATCCAGGTGTTGGAAGGCACCCAGATCCTGCTGCGCCTCTACGGGCTCCGCCTGCCCAGCCGCCTTTACGAGATGGTCTCCTTTTCGGAGGTGGGCCTGGGCCAGGGCGCCAACTCCAGCCACGCCAACGCCACATGCTTGGAGAAGACCCAAGACTTAGTGGTCCAACCCAGGACGCTGCCCGAAAGCGCCCGAGGCCACTCGGCCGTCGTCGCCGTGCAGGTGCAGCTCCTCCGCAAAGCCGAGAAGTCCAAGCTGTACGTGCTGTGCACCCGGAGCGAGGTGGGGCGGCCCTGGGTGCCGCTGTCGGGCGAGGACGCCTTCCTGCGCGTGGTGGAGGAGAAGAAGCACCTGCTGCCCCTCTGGTTCCAGATCATCCTCATCCTGGCCTTGCTGGTGCTC
Organism: Anolis sagrei ordinatus; assembly: GCF_025583915.1. Lineage (NCBI taxonomy): Eukaryota > Metazoa > Chordata > Lepidosauria > Squamata > Anolidae > Anolis > Anolis sagrei. Next base: position 24,173,811 of record NW_026847882.1, read on the forward strand.
TCCGGCATGTTCAGCGGGCTCAACCTGGGCCTCATGGCGCTGGACCCCATGGAGCTGCGCATCGTCCAGAACTGCGGCACCGACAAGGAGAAGCGCTACGCCCGGAAGATCGAGCCCATCCGCCGCAAGGGCAACTACCTCCTCTGCTCGCTCCTCCTGGGCAACGTCTTGGTCAACACGACCCTCACCATCCTCTTGGACGATCTCATCGGCTCTGGATTAGGCGCCGTAGTGGCCTCCACCTGTGGTATTGTCATCTTTGGCGAGATTGTGCCCCAGGCCTTGTGTTCCCGCCATGGCTTGGCGGTGGGCGCCAACACCATCATTCTCACCAAGTTCTTCATGCTGTTGACCTTCCCGCTCTCCTTCCCCATCAGCAAACTCTTAGACTGTGTCCTCGGACAGGAAATCGGCACTGTCTACAACCGGGAGAAGCTGGTGGAGATGCTGAAGATCACGGAGCCGTACAACGACCTGGTGAAGGAGGAACTCAACATGATCCAGGGCGCGCTGGAGCTACGGACCAAGACAGTGGAGGACGTCATGACCCCGCTCCATGACTGCTTCATGATCAACAGCGACGCTGTGCTGGACTTCAACACCATGTCGGAGATCATGGAGAGCGGCTACACCCGCATCCCCGTCTTCGAGGACGAGCGCTCCAACATCGTGGACATCCTCTACGTCAAGGACCTGGCCTTCGTGGACCCCGACGACTGCACCACCCTCAAGACCATCACCAAGTTCTACAACCACCCCGTCCACTTCGTCTTCCACGACACCAAGCTGGATGCCATGCTTGAGGAATTCAAAAAGGGTAAGGAAAGGGGGATGTCGTCAAAACTGGGGAAATGGCAAGGTTCATGCAGATGACGCAGTGGGTTGACACGCTGAACTTGCTGCAGGTTTGAATCCAGGGTACAGGATGAGCTCCCACTGTTAGCCCTAGCTTCTGCCAACCTAGCAGTTTGAAAACATGCAAATGGGAGTAGATCAATAGGAACCGTTCCAGCGCGAAGGTAATGGTGATCCTTGCAGTCATGCTGGCCACGTGACCTAGGAGGTGTCTACAGACAACACCGGCTCTTTGGCTCAGAAATGGAGATGAGCACCAACCCCCAGAGTTAGGCAAGACTGGACTTCATGTCAGGGGAAAACCTTGTACCTTTACCTTTTACATGATCTGGAATTCCAAAATATTTACGCATCCCTTAGCTGGAATTCCAAAGTAATTTGCCCATTACTATACAGCAAACTTCGGCCCTCCAGGTATTTTGGACTGCTTGTTGGGTGACTTTTGAGACTAGGCCAAGGCCTGTGTGAAATTATGGGTCCAGAAGATTATGGGGCTGTAGGTTGCCTGTCCCTGGAATGAACTCTTTGCAAAATGAAATAGAATAACAAGTGTCTTCGTCCACTTTCTTAAAGCCATTAATAAATAAACATAACTTGGGTCTTAACCGGTAAGGAAAATGGCATTTGCAACCTTTTGGAAAATGCATCTTAGAGAAGAGCCAAAAACCCTTCAGCGTAGAATCTTCTCTTGTGGTAGACAATTGGATATAATTATGCAAGGCATGGTTTCAGTTGTTAGACTGAATAACCTGTTATCTCTGATCTGTTAGGAAAAACAGAGATTTGCCAGTGCAGAAAGCCAACAGTTAGGAATCGTGGGAGTTGAAGTCCAAAACACTTAGAGGGCCAAAGTTGGCCCATCCCTGCTTCACAGTTTGGGCATCCCTCATCCAGAATTCAGAAATGCTCCAAAAGTGTCTACATGGGTGGCAGACATGATGGCATGCCTTGGGTTATGTCTATGAAGTGTACCGTTGGCTCTCCATATCTATGGATTCTTCATCCATGGATTCAACTATCCACAGTATCATAATATGTTTTTACAAATGCCAGAAAGCAACTCTTGATTTTGCCATTGGATGTAAGACACTGTTTTACTATGTCATTATATATAAACAGATTTGAGCATTCATGGGATTTGGAAATCCACAACAAGGTCCTGGAACCAAACCCCAAAAGATACCGAGGGCCACTGTATGTGAAATATAAATGTGTTTATTTTTATTATTATTCTACATTTATACCCCACCCTTCTCACCCCAGTGGGGGACTCAGGGCGGCTTACAATCCATGGCATACAGTGCTGCATTACACATATAATAATAAACATAACATATCAATTCAAACATACAATAATAAACATGACATAATAATTTGAATATAAATACAATAAAAAGCTTAGAAGTAATTCAAATAGAAATACGATAAAAAAGGTTAAAAGTAAACATACAATAATTCAAATATAAATACCAAAAAAAGCTTAAAAGTAGATGTGGGTCATGTCTCCGAGAGCACTAATTATGGACATATATGCAAATGTAAGGCCCCTTATATGGCAATGTGAACTTAGATCTCCCAGTTCAAGGCAGATATTGTGGATTGTCTGCCTTGATATTCTGGATTATATGGCTGTGTGGAAGGGACCAGGGTTTCTTGTGATAGCTTGTAGTTTGCCGTAGGTTGTTTCCTCAGCGAGGAGCTACAACCCATTTTGACTCCCCATTGAATATATTTTGCGTGATTTCTTTGCTGGCTTGCCTCATTCCTGTGTCCAATTAGCAAGAGAATAGAAAGAGCGTACCTTTCCTTTCCCCATCCTTGTTGATGGCTTCTGCCTTTGCTTTCCTTCTCACACCAGAAGCGACTTGCAGTTTCTCAAGTCGCTCATGACACGAAAAAAAATCCAAAAGTAGAAAACGGTCTTTTGAGTTATTTTTTGTCAACAGTCGTGAAATTAAGGTCAAAGCTTTTCCCTTCACCAGCCGTTTCAGTTCTGATATAAAAGAGGCATCCCCCCAAAACCCTCAAAACCTGGATGTTTTTGAAAATAATGTTTTGGTAGTGAAAGTCTACTTTGTATGTGATTCGTTTTCCTTGTAGGAAAGCAAGCTCACTAGGGTGAAATAGGATGAAGGCGAGGGAATGAAATCCTCTGGGATGAGATCCTTCCGGTCCTGGGGCAGATTAGCTGGAGGACAGCTGACTCCTCTTCTGGGTTTTATACTAGAACTAGCTTGAGTACTCGGCATTGCCTGTATTATTGAAAAATGCATAAGGTTGTGGGTGTACTACAACTCACACCATGCCCGGTTAACCCCCTGAAACTCCATCAATACTTTGTCATGTTGGGCAAGTTTGCTCTAGATCAGTGGTTCTCAACCTTCCTAATGCCACGACCTCTTAATCCAGTTCCTCATGTGGTGGTGACCCCCAACCACAACACTATTTTTGTTGCTATTTCACAACTGTATTTTGCTACTGTTATGAATCATAATGTAAATATCTGATATGGCACAAGTACCCAAATTTGAATACTGGTGGGGATGGGGGTGTTGATTTTGTCATTTGGTAATTGTAGTTGCTGGGATTCATATTTCATCCTGCAATCAAAGAGCATTCTGAAATCAATCAATAATGGAATTGAACCAAACTTGGCACACAGAACTCCCATGACCAATAGGGTTTGGTGGGCATTGACATTGAGTTCTGGAGTTGTAGTTTACCTACATCCAGAGAGCACTGTGGACTCAATCAGTGATGGATCTGGACCAAATTTGGCACAAATACTCAATATGCCCAAATGTGAACACTGATGGAGTTTGGGAAAAATAGACCTTGACATTTCGGAGTTGTAGTTGCTGGGATTTATAGTTCACCTGCAATCAAAGAGCACTCCAAACCCCAACGATGATGGACCAGGACCAAACTTGGCACACAGAACCCCCATGACCAACTGTGTTTTCTGATAGTCTTTGGTGACCCCTCTGACAGCCCCTCGTGACCCCCCCAGGGGCCCTGACCCCCAGGTTGAGAAATGCTGCTCTAGATGCATCATTGGCAAGGTTCAGTGTGCTTTCTGTCTGCAGGGTGAATTACAACTCTCACCATGGTGGGTCAGTCCCATCAAATCCCTCCAGTACGTTCAGTTGGTCATGGGGTTCTGTGTGTCAAGTTTGGTCCTGGTCCATCATCGGTGGGGTTCGGAGTGCTCTTTGATTGCAGGAGAACTATAAATCCCAGTACCTATAATGGCTATAAATCAAGGTGCATTTCCCCCAAATCTCTTCAGTATGTTTTGTTGGTTGTGAGACTTGGGTATGCCAAGTGTCAAGTCCAATCCCCCCACCCAAAACCCACCAGTATGCAAATTTTGGCATAGAATCATAGAATCCTAGAGTTGGAAGAGACCTCATGGGCCATCCAGTCCAACCCCCTGTCAAGAAGCAGAAATATTGCATTCAAAGCACCCCTGACAGATGGCATATCAGGTATACATGCCAAATTTGGTGCAAATCCATTAGTGTTTGCATTTACAGTGCTCTCTGGATGTAAGTGAACTATAATTCCTATAAATCAAGGTGAATTCACCCCAAAGCCCTCCAGGATTTTTTTTGTTGGTTGTGAAGGTTGTGTATACCAAGTGTGGTCCAGGTACATCGTTGATGGGGTCCAGAGTTCTCTTTGATTGCAGGTGAACTATAAATCCCAGTACCTACAATGCATATAAATCAAGGTGCATTTCCCCCAAAGCCCTCCAGGATTTTTTTTGTTGGTTGTGAAGGTTGTGTATACCAAGTGTGGTCCAGGTTCATCGTTGATGGGGTCCAGAGTTCTCTTTGATTGCAGGTGAACTATAAATCCCAGTACCTACAATGACTATAAATCAATGTTGTTCATTCGTTCAGTCGTTTCCAACTCTTCGTTGCTTCATGGACCAGTCCACGCCAGAGCTTCCTGTTGGTCATCACCACCCCCAGCTCCTTCAAGGTCAAAACAGTCACTTCAAGGATACCATCCATCCATCTTGCCTTTGACCGGCCCCTCTTCCTTTTCCCCAGCATAATTGTCTTCTCTAAGCTTTCCTTTCTTCTCATGATGTGTCCAAAGTACTTCATCTTGGCCTCTACTATTCTTCCCTCCAATGAGCAGTCGAGCTTTATTTCCTGAAGTATGGACTGGTTGGATCTTCTCGCGGTCCAAGGCACTCTCAGAACTTTCGTCCAACACCACAGTTCAAAAGCATCTATCTTCCTTCGCTCAGTCTTCCCTATGGTCAAGCAATCACATCCGTAGGTGACTATGGGGAATACTATTGCTTTGACTATGCGGATCTTCATTGCCAGTGTGATGCCTCTAATCTTTACTATTTTATCAAGATTGGTCATTGCTCTCCTCCCAAGAAGTAAGCATCTCCTAATCTCCTGGCCACAGTCTGCATCTGCAGTAATCTTTGCGCCTAGAAATACAAAGTCTGTCACTGCCTCCACGTTTTCTCCCGCTATTTCCCAGTTGTCAATCATTCTTGTTGCCATAATCTTGGTTCTTTTGGTGTTTAACTTCAACCCAGCTTTTGCGCTTTCTTCTTTCACCTTGATTAGAAGGCTCCTCAGCTTCTCTTCACTTTCGGCCATCAAAGTGGTGTCATCTGCATATCTAAGGTTTTTAATGTTTCTTCCAGCAATTTTCACCCCAGCCTTGCATTCCTCAATCCCCGCACATCGCATGATGTGTTCTGCATACAAGTTGAATAGGTTGGGTGAGAGTATACAACCCTGTCGTGCGCCTTTCCCAATCTTGAACCAGTCTGTTGTTCCATGGTCGGTTCTGACTGTTGCTACTTGGTCCTTATACAGATTCCTCAGGAGAGAGATAAGGTGATTTAGTATGCCCATTCCACCAAGAACTTGCCACAATTTATTATGATCCACACCGCCAAAGGCTTTGGAATAGTCAATGAAACAGAAATAGTATAGAAATAAAATAGAAATAAAACAGAAATGTATAGAAGATATAGATAAGCAAAGCATTGGACCTTGAAGGAGTTGCTTTGCAAAAGTATCCTGCAATGCTTACTGGTTTGTCAATTGATAAAGAAGACAACCTATCAAATGAGTGTACAGGATTTGGCTTAAATCCTCTAATCAGGGCCACCATTGGTTAATAATCGGATGGGAGATCACCAACAAATACCAGGTGCTGTAGGCTGTGTTTCAGAGGAAGGAACTGGAAAAACCACCTCTGAGTATGACTTGCCTAATAAAATCCTATTAAAATCATGGGGTCACCGTAAATCAGTTGGCAGTTTGAAGGCACATACATCCATACACACTTGGCGCAGCGGCAGTTTTTGCATTCACTATGACGGTATCATCAAGTTCATTCTTTGATGTGTTCATGCGAGGTGTCATGCCAAAAGAATGTTTCCAATCATCTCTGGGGGATGTTCAGGAAACCTGGGCATTGTGATGAAATGAACCAGTGCCTTTTTATGTAATCTTAGGGTGTCGAAATAGGTGCCCAGTATTGGCTTTTGGGCACCCGGTAGAGACAATGGAGACGTATAATTTAATGTGTGAAACGTGTTCTTCCCACTCCTTCTTTCATATCTTCTACAAGTTTCTTGTTAAGCAGTTATCAGATCAACTTGGACTTCTGGTGCTGCTGTCTATTAATTTAAGACAGGGTTCCTCAAACTTTTTAAACAGAGGGCCAGATCACAGTCCGTAAAACTGTTGGAGGGTCAGATTATAATTTGGAAAAAAAACATAATTTGAATTCTTATGCACACTGCACATACCTTATTTGTAGTGCAAAAACACTTTAAACAATACAATAATTAAAATGAAGAACAATTTTAACAAATATAAACTTATTGGGTTGTTGTAGGTTTTTTCAGGCTGTATGGCCATGGTCTAGAGGCATTCTCTCCTGACGTTTCGCCTGCACTTTGGCAAGCATCCTCAGAGATAGTGAGGTCTGTTGGAACTAGGCAAAAGGGTTTATATATCTGTGGAATGACCAGGGTGAGACAAAGGGCTCTTCTCTGCTGGAGCTAGGTGTGAATGTTTCAACTGACCACCTTGATTAGCATACAATGGCCTGACTGCGCCTGGGGCAAACTTTTGTTGAGAGGTAATTAGATGTCCCTGCCTGCTTCCTCTCTGTTGTTGTGCTGTTGCAATTTTAGTTTTTTAATACTGGTAGCCAGATTTTGTTCATTTTCATGGTTTCCTCCTTTCTGTTGAAATTGTCCACATGCTTGTGAATTTCAATGGCATTTCCATGTAGAATCTGGGCCTGCTTTTGGCTGATGAGATAGAATTGTTGTTGTTGTGTGCTTTCAAGTCGTTTCAGACTTAGGTTGACCCTGAGTGAGGTAAATGACCTTGGAGGGCTGTATCCAGCCCCCGGGCCTTAGTTTGAGGATCTCTGATTTAACACCTCAAAATCACTCTGGCCCCTTCTAAAAGGTAAAAGTTTCCCCTTGATATTAAGTCTAGTCATAGAATCATAGAGTTGGAAGAGACCTCATGGGCCATCCAGTCCAACCCCCTGCCAAGAAGCAGGAAAATCGCATTCAAAGCACCCCTGACAGATGGCCATCCAGCCTCTGTTTAAAAGCCTCCAAAGAAGGAGCCTCCACCACACTCCCAGGCAGAGAGTTCCACTGCTAACAGCTTTCACAGTCATGAAGTTCTTCCTCATGTTCAGATGGAATCTCCTTTCCTGTAGTTTGAAGCCATTGTTCCATGTCCTAGTCTCCAGGGCAGCAGAAAACAAGCTTGCTGCCTCCTCCCTATGACTTCCTCTCATATATTTATCAATGGCCCTCATCATGTCTCCTCTCATCCTTCTCTTCTCAGGTTAAACATTGCCCAACTCTTTAAGCCACTCCTCATACGGCTTGTTCTCCAGCTCCTTGATCATTTTAGTCACCCTCCTCTGGACACATTCCAGCTTGTCACCATCTCCCTTCAGTGGTGCCCAGAATTGGAAACAGTATTCTAGGTGTGGTCTAACCAAGGCAGAATAGAGGATGGGTGGTATAACTTCCCTGGATCTAGACACTAGACTCCTACTGATGCAGGTCAAAATCCCATTGGCTTTTTTGCCGCCGCATCACATTGTTGGTTCATGTTTTTGTCCACGAGGACTCCAAGATCTTTTTCACACAATTTTTCCCAAGCCACGTGTCCCCCATTCTGTATCTTTGCATTTCATTTTTCCTGCCTAAGTGGGGTATCTTGCATTTGTCACTGTTGAACTTCTTTTGTTAGTTTTGGCCAATCATCTCTCTAATCTATGAAGAGTGTTTTGAATTCTGCTCATGTTTTCTCGTGCCCGACTCTGGGCATTGGTGCTCATCTCTATTTCCAAACCGAAGAGCCGGTGTTGTCTGTAGACACTGCCAAGGTATGTTTTCAACATGACTGCATGGAGCACTGTTACCTTCCCACAGAAGTGGTACCTATTGATCTGCTCTCATTTGCATGTTTTTGAACTGTTAGGTTGGCAGAAGCTGGGGCTAACAGTGGGAGCTCACCCGCTCCCCAGATTCGAACCACCAACCTTTTGGTCAGCAGGTTCAGCAGCTTAGCGGATTAACCCGCTGCGCCAGCGGGAGCTCATTGCTCTTCTACACTACCAAATAAAATCCAAATTATCTCTTTTGAACTGGATTATATTACAGTGTATTTATTTATTTATTTACATTTCTACCCCGCCTTTCTTACCCCCGAGGGGACTCAAAGTGGCTTTACATACAGGCAACGATTTGATGCCTTAAAACACAATGTACACTTAAATAAATATTAAAATAGAATTAAACAGTACAGTAAAAACAATTAAAACATTTAAAAACAATACAGAGTGAAACACATAATCCACTAGTGTAATCCGAGCCGTTCCAATGGTCATTGCACATTGTTCCAAGTCTCCAAGTTCTCTAAAGGCTTGGATTTCACTCTCTTGCGGAATGTCAGGAGGGAGGGGGTCTGATCTAACATCGTTGGGGAAGGAGGTCCACAGCTGAGGGGCCACCGCTGAGAATGCCCTGTCTCTCGTCTCTGCCAATCCCGCTTGTTTATATCACAGGGACATTGCTGTTGCTGTTAATAATGTTGTTGATTTCTGCCTTCAAGTCATTTCTGACTTAAGGAGAGCCTATCACAGGTTTTTAAGGGCAAGATTTCTTCAGAACAGCTTGTTTTTCTGAGGCTGAGAGAGTGTGACTTGCCCAAGGTCAAACCAGTGGGTTTCATGGCTGAGTTATAGTCCAGCAGTGCACACCACTGACTCTCAAAGGGGATTAATATACTGGTAGTTGCATTTCTGCTTTGCTTTTGCTATTGTTTGCAACTACTATTAACTAGAAAGTAGGGTGAGCAGGTTAGTTTTGGCTTCTCCTCCTCTTCCTCCTCCTTTTGCCTTATGTCAGCATGGAACATCTTCCTGTATTTGCAGTCCAAACATGGCACCACGGGGTTGTTGTTGAAATCTTGGCATTAGTTTGGGAGCAAAAGTGAAACTGCGGAGCCTGCGTTTGTGTGTGATTTTCTCCTCCTCTTGCATTTCCTTTCTGAGAGAAATGCCTTGGCTTCTTCCTGCGATGAGAATGTGGGACGAGCTATCATTTTGGATGTCCTATTTAGTCGTGAAAAGGCTTTGCAATGTTTTTTTTTAACTTCGTAATGACGCTTTAACAGCCTCTTTGCACAGCGCCTCTTTTCATGGCTGTGGCTCTTAAGAACTACTAAGGTAGAGCAGGAGCAACATTAATAATAGATTCCTTAAAATACATGACTGGTAAATGGATTTAAACAATTAACAGTTTTAAAAGGCAAAAGGCAAGGTACAGACAAGTCACAATATTAGTTTCCTCTGCTTTATAGCAGTGGTTCTCAACCTTCCTAATGCCGCGACCCCTTAACACAGTTCTTCATGTTGTGGTAACCCCCAACCATAACATTATTGGGTCGTTGTAGGTTTTTTTGGGTTATATGGCCATGGTCTAGAGGCATTCTCTCCTGACGTTTTGCCTGCATCTATGGCAAGCATCCTCAGAGGTAGTGAGATCTGTTGGAACTAGGCGAAAGGGTTTATATATCTGTGGAATGACCAGGGTGAGACAAAGGACTCTTGTCTGCTGGAGCTAGGTGTGAATGTTTCAACTGACTACCTTGATTAGCAAACAATGCAGTGCCCAAACACGAATCAAGGAACATGAAAGGCACTGCAGACTACTTCAACCAGAGAAATCAGCCATAGCAGAGCACCTGATGAACCAACCTGGACACAGCATTTTATTTGAGAACACAGAAATGCTGGACCACTCTCACAACCACCATGTCAGACTACACAGAGAAGCCATTGAAATCCACAAGCATGTGGACAATTTCAACAGAAAGGAGGAAACCATGAAAATAAACAAAATCTGGCTACCAGTATTTAAAAAACTCTAAAACTGCAACAGCACAACAACAGAAAGGAAGCAGGCAGGGACATCTAATTACCTCTCAACAAAAGTTTGCCCCAGGCACAGTCAGGCCATTGTATGCTAATCAAGGTGGTCAGTTGAAACATTCACACCTAGCTCCAGCAGACAAGAGTCCTTTGTCTCACCCTGGTCATTCCACAGATATATAAACCCTTTTGCCTAGTTCTAACAGACCTCACTACCTCTGAGATGCCATAGATGCAGGTGAAACGTCAGGAGGGAATGCCTCTAGACCATGCCCATATAGCCCAAAAAACCCTACAACAACCCAGTGATTCCGGCCATGAAAGCCTTCGACAATACATAACATTATTTTCATTGCTACTTCATAACTGTAATTATGCTACTGTTGTGAATCGTTATGTAAATATCTGATGTGCAGGACACTTCACCTGTCCGAATGTATCTCCCTCCATGAACCACGAAGGACCTTAAGATCATCCGGCAAGGCCCTGCTCTCGGTCCCACCGCCATCGCAGTCATGTTTGGTAGGGACGAGAGACAAGGCCTTCTCTGTGGTGGCCCCTCGATTGTGATACTCCCTCTCTAATGAGATTAGATCTGCCCTATCCCTCCTGACCTTTCTGGTGATAAGGTTTTAGTGGACCGCAGTGGACTGATTTGGATGACGATTTGAACCGGCAAACTGTTTTAATGTATATTTATAACTGTTTTTGATGTTGTTGTTCATTTGTTCAGTCTGTTTTTAATGTATGCTAATTATATTTTTATGTTATGTTATTATATTATGTCAACACTGAAGCCATCCTGAGTCCCTCTTCAGAGGTTGAGAAGGACGGGGTATAAATGTTCTAAATAAATAAATAAATAAATAAATGTATTTTTATTCACTGGACCAAATTAGGCACAAATACCCGATATGCCCAAATTTGAATACTGGTGGGGTTGGTGGGGGGGGGATTGATTTTGTCATTTGGGAGTTGTAGTTGCTGGGATTTATAGTTCAGCTACAATCAAGGACCTAATCACCTCTCAACAAAGGATTCCCCCAGGCAGTAACAAGACACGCCTAAAAACTGTCAGGCCATCAAATGCTAATGAAGGTGGCCAACTGAAACATTCACACTTGCCTCCAACAGACGAGAGTTCCCACCCTGGACTTTCCACAGATATATAAGCCCAATTTTCCTAGTTTCCAACAGACCTCAGAACCTCTGAGGATCCCTGCCATAGATGCATGCAAAACGTCAGGAGAGAATGCTTCTGGATTATGGCCATAAAGCCCGAAAAACCTACAACAACCCAAATTTGAATACTGGTGGGGTTGCGGGGGAGGGGGGGCAGGGAGAGATTGATTTTGTCATTTGGGAGTTGTAGTTGCTGGGATTTATAGTTCAGCTACAATCAAGGACCTAATCACCTCTCAACAAAGGATCCCCCCAGGCAGTAACAAGCTACACCTAAAAACTGTCAGGCCATCAAATACTAATCAAGGTGACCAGTTGAAACATCCACACCTAGCTCCAACAGAGAAGAGTTCTTTCTCCTACCCTGGACTTTCCACAGATATATAAGCCCAATTTTCCTAGTTTCCAACAGACCTCACTACCTCTGAGGATGCCTGCCATAGATGCAGGGAAAACGTCAGGAGAGAATGCTTCTGGATTATGGCCATACAGCCCGAAAAACCTACAACAACCCAGTGATTCTGGCCATGAAGGCCTTTGACAGTACAATCAAAGAAAATACTGGAAGGGTTTGGTGGGCATTGATCTTGAGTCTTGGAGTTGTAGTTCACCCATATCCAGAGAGCACTATGGACTCAAACAATGATGGATCTGGACCAAACTTGGCACAAATACTCAATATGCCCAAATGTGAACACTGGAGGAGTTTGGGGAAAATAGTGTTTGACATTTGGGAATGGTAGTTGCTAGAATTTATAGTTCATCTATAATCAAAGAGCATTCTGAACCCCACCAATGAGATAATGGTGCCAAACTTCCATGACCAACAGAAAATACTGGAGGGATTTGGGGGGAATTGACAGTGATTTTGTGGAGAGTGTGCCTACTCTCCCCTCCCTGCTTGGAGTCTCAGAAGCAGCCCTCCTTCTGGCTGAGAAGCTGGCCAATCACAGCGGAGGAGGTCTTTTGGTGGACTCATCATGAGACAACATGACTCAGAAAGTGACAATGCTTGGCAGAATGGAAGGACGTCAGAAAAGAGGAAGACTACATCACTGGCAGATTGACTCAGCCATCAAAGCTATGGCTGCATTGGCTTTGCAAGACCTGAGCAGAGCTGTAGATGACCTGGGCTTTCGGAGACCTCCCATACGGAAGTCATGATTAGAAGACTCCTTGATTAGGAGGCTCCTCAGCTCCTCCTCGTTTTCAGCCATCAGAGTGGTGTCATCTGCATATCTGAGGTTGTTAATGTTTCTTCCAGCAATTTTCACCCCAGCTTTGCATTCATCAAGCCCCGCACATTGCATGATGTGTTCTGCATACAAGTTAAAAAGGTTGGGTGAGAGTATGCAGCCTTGCCGTACGCCTTTCCCATTCTTGAACCAGTCTGTTGATGCCTCTATATACACATAAGAAGGACAATGATATGTTGCATGTTCCAGAGTGGGCAAACCAGACACTCTCCACATCAACACTGACAAAGAAACAGCAAGAAATACTGTTTACCCACAAGCAGAAAGACATGACATAGATTAGAAACCAACACTTTCTCATTACTTTATTTTCCAGATCAACATACTGGGCCACAGCAGCGCGTGGCAGGGGACAGCTAGTGTATTATAAAAGGCTTTCATGGCCGGAATCACAGGGTTGTTGTGTGTTTTCCGAGCTGTATGGCCATGTTCCAGAAGCATTCTCTCCTGACATTTCACCCTGCGTCTATGGCAGGCTTCCCCAGGGGTTGTGACGTCTCTTGGAAACTAGGAAAATGGGGTTTATATATCTGTGGAATGTCCAGGGCGGGAGAAAGAACTCTTGTCTGTTGGAGGTAGGTGTGAATATCGCAGTTGGCCACCTTGATTAGAATTTAATGGCCTAGCAGTTTTCAATGAAAATGAACAAAATCTGGCTACCAGTATTAAAAAACTCTAAAATCATAACAGTAAATAGAGAACAACATTCAACACCAGGGGAATTCCAGACAAGAAACAATCAGGGCCAGCAAATTACTCCCCAGGCAGTAAGCAGTCAGACCTTGAAGCTGCAAGGCCATTCAATGCTAGTCAAGATGGCCAATTGGAACATTCACACCTGCTTCACACAGACAAGAGGTCTTTCTCCCACTCTGGATATTCCATAGATAGATAGATAGATAGATAGATAGATAGATAGATAGATAGATAGATAGATAGATAGATAGATAGCCAGCCTGGTTTCCAACAGACCTTCCAACCTCTGAGGATGCCTGCCATAGATGCAGGGAAAATGTCAAGAGAGAATGCTTCTGGAACATGACCATACAGCCCTACAAACTCACAACAACTGAGCTTTTTCTTTTCTTTTCTTTTTTGTATGCTTTTTGAGAAATTGGAGGTTTGGCTCAGGTTTTTATCTGTTTTTAATGGTTCCATTTCAGTTTGGGTTGTGGTTTTGAATGACAATATGAGCTGCTCCGAACATCCTTCTTAAAGGCTGGAAGTATGTTGTCTATTGATCTCATTTTCAGTCACAACCAATAACATTCTATGCAGTAAAATAGAGCACAGCAAAATGTCATAATGCATTACATTAAAAAATTAATCATTTTTTACAAACTCTTTGCTTTAGTTGTGAATGAAGATGTAGGAGTTGAGCAAAAATGTCAAGGAAGGTTGTGTTTTGGCAGATGCTTTCAAGGGCAAGAGATGTCCAATTAATACTTGGCAGATGAATTGTCATTTATTCTCATCTCTTGATTCAATAAGAGCTTAGGGCAATCAGGCTAGATAAAAGAAACAGAAATTGTTGCTGTTGTGTGCCTTCATGCCATCTCTGACATACCCTAAAGTGGGCAGTGGTTCCCAACTTGTGGTCCGTGGACCACCAGTGGTCTGCAAGAACTAAAATAAGATCTGTGGCCTCACTGTTGCAATGAGAGTGACTGGTCTCGTGAAACCCTCTTATAGTGCCGAGGCTTATTAAATATGGTTTTCTGTAGGCGAGCAGATGGCAACTACTGTAGAGTGTGTGTTCCGTATCAGAAACCAGAGCTGATGTGGTCTATTCAATGCAATTTTCTGAATCAGCACCCCAAATAATCAAACGGAATTTAAAGTTGACCAAAAACTGAGTTGTAACATTGAGTTATAACCCTGCCTGAGAGGGCAGCAGCGGAGCAGTTGCAGCAATTCCTAGACGACACAGCCGGACTAGATCCCTTCCAGTCCGGCTTCCGTGCGGGGCATGGGACAGAGATTGTTCTGGTCTCCATCACGGATCACCTTCAATGCCAGCTTGACCAGGGCGGGTCAGGGCTGCTTGTGCTATTGGATCTCACAGCAGCATTTGACACAGTCAACCACAATCTTTTGACCCACCGCCTTGCTACTGTTGGAGTCAGGGGGACAGCTCTAAACTGGCTGTCCTCCTTTCTTCACAACTGTGGACAGCGAGTGGAGAGGGGAGGCCTGGTCTCTGAGAGGTCCCCTCTATCTTGTGGGGTTCCTCAGGGGGCCATTCTCTCCCCTCTGTTGTTTAACATCTATATGTGACCACTTGCTCAGCTGGTCCGAGGTTTTGGGCTGGAGTGTTACCAGTACGCCGATGACACTCAGCTGGTGCTGAAGATGGAAGGCCGAACGGACTCTGTACCTGAGGCCATTACTGGATGGCTGCGAGCCAGCAGATTGAGGGTGAATCCAGCAAAGACGGAGATCCTATGGCTGGGTCGACCGGGCAGTGGGGATATCCAGCTGCCTATCCTGGATGGCGAGGTGCTACGGCCGTCATCATTGTTAAAGAGTCTGAGAGTCCTTTTGGACCCTCTGCTGATGATGGAGGCCCAGGTCTCCGGCGTTAGCAGAACCGCCTTTTTTCATCAGTGGCAGGCTAGACGGCTGGCCCCCTTCCTAGACAGCTGGCTACGGTGATCCAGGCTACGGTCATCTCAAGACTGGACTACTGTAATGCCCTCTACATTGGCCTTCCTCTGTCGGTGATCCGGAAGCTCAAGTTGGTACAAAATGCAGCTGCTCGGCTTCTTGCGGGAATTCCGATGAGATGCCACATAACACCAATCTTATTACAGCTGCATTGGTTACCAATTGAGCACCGGATCACTTTCAAAGTGATGGTACTCACCTTTAAGGCCTTGCATGGTCTGGGGCCGATGTACCTGAGGGACCGCCTCACCCCCTTCCAACCCCAGAAATCCCTCCGTTCTGAGGACCAAGATCTATTGGAAATTCCCAGTGTCAAGACCAGACGCAGAGCCTTCACAGCAGTGGCACCATCACTCTGGAATACTCTGCCACCTGAAGTCCGTGCCTTGCGGGACTTATCAGCTTTCCACAGGGCATGTAAGACATACCTGTTTCGACAGGCCTTTGATTGTTGATATTGCTTTTTTTAAATTGTTTTAAATTGTTTTTAAATTGTGTTAGATTTTAGTCATTCTTGTAAGCTGCTCCGAGCCCCAGGGGAGTGGCGACATATAATCTTGTAAGCCGCTCCGAGCCACAGGGGAGTGGCGGCATATAAGTTCGAATAATAAATAAATAAATAAATAAATAAATAAATAAATAAATGTTGAAAGTAGTCTATCCACTTTCGCAAGACCAGTTGCTCTCGTTGCAACGGTGTAGTAATGGTGAGACCATGGACCATGTTTTAGTTCTTGTGGAGTACTAGTGGTCCATGGACCATGAATTGAGAGCCACTGCTTTATACATACTCCAGAGTTTTATTCCAACACTCAAACCAATATACCTGCGGTTCTCAACCTGGGGGTCGCGACCCCAGAAGGGTGGATCAGTCATTTGAGAGGGATCACACCACCACCTCCTTCTGCCCCACTCCTTCCACCTCCCCAGATTGGCTGCTGGCCCCCCTCTGAGAGCCAAACAACCAGCCAGCACCCATCCTTATTTCTTTTCCTCCGGGTTGGTTCCTCCTCCTGCCACGGGTCATCAGGAGGAGGCGATTGGAAGCAGAGGTATGTGGGGGAGAAGGCAAGGAGGTGGACCCTTGCTCTTTCTCCTTTCCTTCTCTCACACATCTCTTGAAGCTGAAGAGGCTCTCGTTCTCCTGTGGGGTGAGTAGCGTGGAGCCCATGGAGAAGGCTGCTTCTTCGTCAGAGGGCACCACCTCCTTGGCTTTCCCCATTCCGCAGTGCCCCCAGTCAAAAATAATTTTATGGTTGGGGGTCACCACAACATGAGAAACTGTATTTAGAGGTCACGGCATTAGGAAGGTTGAGAACCACTGCACTATACCTACTTTGTAGCTGAATGATGGAAATCCAAAAACACAAATTTATTTATTTATTTATTTGCAGCATTTATATTCCACCCTTCTCACCCCGCAGGGGACTCAGGGCGGATTACAGTGTACACATATATGGCAAACATTCAATGACAATTTTGACTTACAACATATACAGACATACACAGAGGCTATTTAACTTTTTCTGGCCACCAGGGGAGCTGTCGCTTTCATCGTCCATCTGCGACACTGATGAAGTACTTCCGCATTCCCCGCATGCTTTTTTGCTGGAGTGCTTTGCTGGAGTCTTTTTTATGCCCTCATAATTTAGTTAATTTAGCCTCCCCACACTTTAAGGTGGTACCTAATTTTCCTACTTGACAGATGCAACTGTCTTTCGGGTTGCAAAGGTCGACAACAGGCTACACAATTGGTTGGAAACCCACTCCAACCCGGGCTGGCTTCGAACACATGACCTTTTGGTCAGAGTGATCTTAATGCAGCTGACACTCAGTCAGCTGCGCCACAATCCTGGTGCGCCACAATCCCGGTGCAAATCTAAAAGTACAAGTATTTGTAGTACAACATTATGTAGAAAACTCAAAGAGGGACATGACTTTGTAGTGTGGATGGAATACATCCTTCATGCAGGAGCCCCCGGTGGAGCAGTGGGTTAAACCCCTGTGCCGGCAGGATTGAAGACCAACAGGTCGCAGGTTCGAATCCGGGGAGAGGCGGATGAGCTCCTTCTGTCAGCTCTAGCTCCTCATGTGGGGACATGAGAGAAGCCTCCCACAAGAATGATAAAAACATCAAATCATCCGGGCGTCCCCTGGGCAACGTCCTTGCAGACGGCCAATTCTCTCACACCAGAAGCGACTTGCAGTTTCTCAAGTCACGACAAAAAAAAAATCCTTCATGCACAATTCTTAACACAAATCTAGTTTTTCTTTTGAGTGAAACTGCGTGGTAATATATTTTTTTAAAATTCAATTTAACATTCAGAAAGGCTATCATAAGATTTTGACCACCCACTTTTATAATAATCCACTAATATAGTAATCTACCATAATTCTAGGGTATGGTTGGCAAAGGACAGGGAGTGAATTTGGCCTAAACAGCCTAGGCAGTAATTTTCAGAAGTAAAAAAAAGAGATAGTCTGTGCCAACAAACAGTTAAAAATGGGAGTTTCTTTCCCTTTGGTCCCACAAAATTACTGCTAATGAAGATAATGGGAAATTGCAACGTTTTGTCTCAGGAAGAGTTGGTTGTATCTTCCCCAAGATGTATGCCAGGGAGGAGGGAGCAAGCTTGTTTTCTGCTTCCTTGAACACTAGGACGCGAAACAATAGCTTCAAACTACAAGAGAGGAGATTCCATCTGAACATGAGGAAGAGCTTCCTGATTGTGAGAGCCGTTCAGCACTGGAACTCTCTGCCCCGGAGTGTGGAGGCTCCTTCTTTGAAAGCTTTTAAACAGAGTCTGGATGGCCATCTGTCAGGGGCTCTTCCAACTCTTTGATTCTATTCTATGATTCTAGACTGAGAGATCTTCAGCCTTCTCTGCCAAAGGGGTTCCTAAGACCATCCGAAATATGTGTTTTCTGATGGTCTTTGGCGACCCCTCTGAAACCCCCTCACGACCTTCCTAGGGGTCCCGATCCCCAGGATGAGAATTGCTGTGCTTTGGGATGAGGTCCTCCAAAACCATTGTGACCTCCTCAGCTTTGCTAGTTGGCTGTTGTTGCTGCTGGTTTTTGTTTTGTTGTAAGTGGCCATCAAGTCAGCATCAACTTGGGATACTATTATTAGCAGACCTTTTAATAAGACTCTATTATTAGCAAATCTTTTAATAAAACACCCTGTTATTTAGATAGTAGTTGGCTCTGGCTGGTCCTATGCATTTTGGCTGCCAGCCCAAGGAGTTTCCAGGAAAGGAAAAATACAATCTTAGCCAATGGCACTAATGTGGTCCCTAGCACACGTAATAAATAATGGCAAATCCTGCACATCAGATTTTGATGGCAGAAGAATCTGATTTATGAGTGCTCAGATTTGTTCTCAGAGATTTGCTTTCTGAAACCTCTGTAAGACCTTCTCAACTAAGCCTGCCTCAACTTTGGCAGAAAACCAGATGGCTAGCGCATAGATGAAGAGGGAGCAGCGCACCAGTTATCAATCAATGGGAGCATGTGATGAGCACCAGACTCTTTTTTTTTTATCCTGCCCACAGGGGACATCAACAACGGACAAAGGGAAACAAGAATAGACAATAGCTCTGAAAATCCAGGGTTTAATTGGAGCCAGAGTTGAAACAGGACTTCACCTTAGCTCTCTGCAACCTTCAGAGCAGCTGTGATGCAACCCTGTGGCATATCAGCATGATACCACAAGCATCCTGGCATGTGCATTTCCCTTACGCATGGGGAATCACAAACCCAATTTGTGCTGTGATGGTGACAAGAAAACCTGTCACATAATGGTTTGAGCATTGAGCAAGATTCAAATCCCCATTAAGCCATGAAAATCCACTGTGTGGTTGGAGCAAGTCACACTCTCTCAGCCACTGTATGGAAATCATCACCTTCTCCCGAGGAAAAAAAATATCACAAAGGACTACCACCTCATCCACTTTGTAGGAAATCTGCTGCAAAACAGGAGCTTTTTTGTTGCGTTCCAGGGCCAGAGAAGCAGATGGCAAAAAGAGAAGAATGGCCTGCCTCAGGGGAGCGTACTTGCTCCATCAATGTTCAACATTTACACAAATGATCAGCCACTGCCAGAAGGGACAGACAGTTTAATCTATGCTGACGATCGTGCCATCACCACCCAAGCAGGGAGCTTTGAAATGGTTGAGCAGAAGCTCTCTGAAGCTTTAGATGCTCTTACTGCCTATTACAGGGAAATCCATCTGATTCCTAATCCATCTAAAATGCAGACATGTGCTTTTCATCTTAAGAACAGACAAGCATCTTGAGCTGTGGGGATTACCTGGGAAGGAATCTCACTGGAGCATTGCAGCACACCCAAATACCTGGGAGTTACGCTGGACCATGCTCTGACTTATAAGAAGCACTGCTTGAATATCAAGCAAAAAGTGGGTGCTGGAAATAATATTGTACGAAAGCTGATTGGCACAACCTGGGGATCACAACCAGACACAGTGAAGACATCTGCCCTTGCACTTTGCTACTGAGTATGCATGCCCAGTGTGGAACACATCGCACCATGTTAATGCAGTGGATGAGGCATGTTGCATTATCCCAGGATGTTTAAGCTCCACACTACTGGAGAAATTACACTGGTTAGCTGGTATCCCATCACCTGACATCCGTCGGGAAGTAGCAGCCAGCAATTAAAGTGACATCTCCAGCCCATCCTCTGTTCGGATATCAGCCAGCATGCCAAGAAATAGCTTTCTAAGATTTACAGAGATACTTGCAGGAACATGTCAGCAAGTTAGAGTCCAAAAGTGGCAGACTAAAACCTGGAACTTCAGTGAGTGGCTGAGACTGGATGAGAGACTCCCTCCTGGGCACACAGAAGACTGGGCAACTTGGAAGGCTCTGAACAGGCTGCGCTTTGGCACCACAAGATGCAGAGCTAACCTTAAGAAATGTGGCCACAAAGTGGAGTACATGGCATGTGAGTGTGGAGAACAGCAAACCACAGATTACGTATAACATTGCAACTTTAGCCCTGCCACATGTACAATGGAGGACCTTCTCCAAGCGATACCAGAGGCACTCCAAGTGGCCATCTTCTGGTCAAAGGACATTTAGTATAATGCCAAGTTTTTAAACTTTGTTTTTTCAAATGCGTTTTAACTGTATCCTGAACTTGCTTCTGACATGATAAATAAATAAACAAACAAATAGATAAAATAGCCTTTGCATAGCAGAGGGTTGGACTAGATGACCCATGTGGTCTCTTCTCATTCTATTCTATTATTCAAAAATTGCATATAGGTTTGCCTTATGATTGGAAATGACTTAAATGCACACAACAACAACAAAATCATTCTGGATGCTTCAACCCCTAGCATACATCATTATTGTCCCTGCTAGCTAAGACCACTGGGATCTGCAGTCCAAGAGAGTCAGGAGAACATGCCAACATGATTCTCACCTTTGTAGTATGGTGTTGCAATGCTTTCAAGGTATAATTACTCCTCTAATAGTTGCCTTTCTAGGAAGGAGGAGATTGCACAGTGTATTTTAACAACTCAGAGAGCCAAGGAAGTGACAGGTGGGAGATCTCAAGAAATGTCTCAATTCTGTTGGAGTTTTGGTATTATGATATGTCAAAAGGATGGCAGTCTCGGTTTAGTCATCTTGGCCTCTTGAACAGGTCATAGAACATAATAAAGTGATGTCGAAGGCTTTCATGGCCGGAATCACTGGGTTGTTGTAGGTTTTTTCGGGCTATTTGGCTATTTGGTCTAAAGGTATTCTCTCCTGATGTTTCACCTGCATCTATGGCAAGCATTCTCAGAGGTAGTGAGGTCTGTTGGAAGTAGGAAAAGGGTTAATATATCTGTGGAATGATCAGAGTGAGACAAAGGACTCTTCTCTGCTGGGGCTAGGTGTGAATGTTTCAACTGACCACCTTGATTAGCATACAATGGCCTGACTGTGCCTGGAGCAAGCTTTTGTTGAGAGGTAATTAGATGTCCCTGCCTGCTTCCTCTCTGTTGTTGTGCTGTTGCAATTATAGAGTTTTTTAATACTGGTAGCCAGATTTTGTTTATTTTCATGGTTTCCTCCTTTCTGTTGAAATTGTCCACATTCTTGTGGATTTCAGTGGCTTCTCTGTGTAGCCTGACATGGTGGTTGTGAGAGTGATCCAGCATTTCTCTGTTCTCAAATAAAATGCTGTGTCCAGGTTGGTTCATCAGGTGGTCTGCTATGGCTGATTTCTCTGGTTGAAGTAGTCTGCAGTGCCTTTCATGTTCCTTGATTCGTGTTTGGGCAATGCTGCTGCGTGTGGTGGTCCCTATGTAGGCTTGTCCACGGCTGCACGGTATACGGTAGACTCCTGCAGAAGTGAGAGGATCCCTCTTGTCCTTTGCTGAACGTAGCATTTGTTGGATTTTCTTGGTGGGTTTGTAGATAGTTTGTATGTTGTGTTTCCTCATCAGCTTCCCTATGCGGTCCGTGGTTCCCTTGATGTATGGCAAGAACACTTTTTCTCTGGGTGGATCTTGATCTTTATTCTCGTGGCTTGTTCTTGGTCTTGCAGCTCTTCTGATGTCTGAGGTGGAGTCTCCATTGGCCTGTAGAGCCCAGTTGAGGTGGTTCAGTTCATCTTGAAGGAGGTGGCCATCACCCAAGTCAAAAAAGAAGCACCATTAAAGCCTTGGCAGACCGTGCAAAAAGAATCTGCGAACCCCACCTCCTTCAAGATGAACTGAACCACCTCAACTGGGATTTGGCAAACTTTATTTTCCCCCTTCAGTCCCTTGATCATTTTAGTTGCCCTCCTCTGGACACATTCCAGCTCGTCAATATCTCTTTTGAATTGTGGTGCCCAGAATATTGCAGGTGTGGTCTAACCAAGGCAGAATAGGGGGGTAGCATGACTTCCCTAGATCTAGACACTATGCTCCTATTGATACAGGGCAAAATCCCATTGGCTTTTTTTGCCGATACATGACATTGTTGGCTCATGTTTAACTTGTTGTCCACAAGGACCCCAAGATCTTTTTCACACGTACTGCTCTTGAGCCAGGCATTGTCCCCCATTCTGTATCTTTGCATTTCATTTTTTATGCCTAAGTGGAGTATCTTGCATTTGTCACTGTTGAACTTCATTTTGTTAAATGTATTGTCGAAGGCTTTCATGGCCGGAATCACTGGGTTGTTGTAGGTTTTTCCGGGCTATATGGCCATGTTCTAGAGGCATTTTCTTCTGACGTTTCGCCTGCATCTATGGCAAGCATCCTCAGAGGTAGTAGGACCTCACTACCTCTGAGGATGCTTGCCATAGAGGCAGGCGAAACGTCAGGAGAAAAATTGCCTCCAGAACATGGCCATATAGCCCGGAAAAACCTACAACAACCCATTCATTTTGTTAGTTTTGGCCCATCTCTCTAACCTGTCACTGGTGGTCCACGGACCATAGCTTGGGAACACTGATATAGAGATTGAAATTATGATTACCTGAATGAAAAGATTTACCAGATCTGAATTTATTTTCCTTTGTTGTTATTTCTTCTAAATCTCCCATTAACTAATTCAAAGCAATACTGTCCTGACTATCAGCATTAGAGGCACTGGCTTTAGTGAAGAGTGGTTATCATGAGGCTCTTCCAGCAAACTGTTTGAAAAGAGTCATTCTTCAACAGGCAAGTTCAAAGCTTTCCACAGGTGTATTTTGTCATGTTTCCATTGGTCTTTTTTTTCTCCTTTTGGGAGTGGCAGAATAGTGGCAATTCAATTCTTTCCCTTTGGAGTTGTTTGCTTAAGGCTGTGTCTGTTGTGAATTGCAGGCCTGTGAGTCTGCCTATTTGAGAAACATTGCTTAGCTCCATTGTAATCTGATGGCAGTCAGTGTATCATACTCTCTTCCATGTTTGTATAGGAGAAACTGCATCGAACACTTGTTTTTCAGAAAAAGTAGAACTTTAGGTCTAAATTGGGATTACCCATAGACCAGTACTAGTCCCCAAGCCATTAAAACAGTGCTGGGAGGGTTTACTGGAGACAGAAAAACCATTATAGCCAACAGACACAAACATGAGTGGCAAAAAAGCCCTACCTGTCCCTCCACATTGGACAGCTTAAAGCAGTGTTTCTCAACCTTCCTAATGTTACGCCCCCTTAATACAGTTCCTCATGTTGTGGTGACCCCCAACCATAACATTATTTTCATTGCCGCTTCACGACTGTAATTTTGCTACTGTTATGAATCGTCATGTAAATATCGGATACACAGGATGTATTTTCGTTCACTGGACCAAATTTCGCACAAATGCCCAATATGTCCACATTTGAATACTGGCGGGATTGGAGGAGGGATTGATTTTGTCATTTGGGAGTTGTAGTTTCTGGGATTTATAGTTCACATATAATCAAAGAGCATTTTGAACTCCATCAACGATGGAATTGAACCAAACTTGGCACACAGAACTCCCATGACCAACAGAAAATACTGGAAGGGTCTGTTGGGTATTGACCTTGAGTTTTGAAGTTGTAGTTCACCTGTATCCAGAGAGCATGTGCACTCAAACAATGATGGATCTAGACAGGCATGTAGCCGGGAGGGGAGGGGGTTTGAGCGGCTTCCCCCCCCCCCTCCAAATTCTCATGGTGGTCTGCGAGAAGGCCTTACTGGTACATTATTTATCATCATCATCATCATCATCATCATTTAATTACTTATCAATCGCCCTCCATCCAAGATGCTCTAGGCGATTTATAAGCTAAAATTGTAAAGGATAAAAATACATACATACAGATATTGATAAAATTAACAAAGATCAAAAGCTCTAGTAAAAAGCAGGTCTTAAGTGCTAGAGTAAAAGGCCCTAAGTCACACATGGCTCTCATATAGGGCGGCAAGGAATTCCACAAGGCAGGGGCAGAAATAGAAAAAGCCCTGCGTCTGGTCCTTTCCAAGTGCACTTCTCTAGGACCCGGTATATAGAGTAAGTCACGTTGGGCTGGTCGTTGCAACCTCCGATGATGGGAGAATGAGAGACAGTCCCTAAGGTACGATGGACCCTGGCCGTAAAGAATTTTAAAGGTCAGAACTAGCATCTTATATAGACCACAGTAATCAGTTGGAAGCCAATGCAAATGCCGCAACACTGGTGTTATATGGCATTTCATGGGCGTTCTTGTGAGTAGCCTGGCTGCCGCATTCTGAACAATACGGAGCTTTCGGGTCGTAGACATCGGAAGGCCAACATACAGGGCGTTGCAATAGTCCAGCCTAGATGTGACCGTGGCATGGATGACTGTTGCCAGAGCCTCATCAGATAGGTAGGGTGCCAATTGCCTCGCTTGTCGTAGATGGAAAAAGGCCTGTTTGCTGGCAGCAGCGACCTGAGCTTCCATTGTCAGCTGCGAATCCAAAACGACACCCAAGCTCTTAACGGTAGGCGAAGGAGATAGGGCAGCACCATCGAAGGTGGGTAGCAAATGGGTCAGACCAATCGAGCGGCCATGCCAGAGAATCTCAGTCTTCGCCGGGTTCACCTTCAGTCTACTAGCACGTAGCCAGTTCGACAGAGCCTCCAGACATAAGGTGAAATTGTCCGGTATTGACGTTGCTCCAGGCTCCAAACGCAGAAGGAGTTGGGTGTCGTCTGCATATTGATAGCAGTCTAGGCCGAAACTCCAAGCCAAAGTAGCAAGGGGTCTAACATAGATGTTGAAGAGAAGAGGGGAGAGAATTGCACCTTGGGGTACCCCACATAGGAGGGGAGATCTTTCAGAGACTTGATCCATATACTCCACGCATTGGCTCCGGTTTCGGAGAAATGAGTCAAACTAATTGAGGGCCTGACTGCGAACTCCGGACATGGCAAGACGGTGAATCATTAGATCGTAGTCAACGGTGTCAAACGCTGCAGTAAGGTCGAGAAGCACCAGTAGCGCTGATCCGCCGTTATCAGACTGGCGACGAAGTTCATCTGTAATGGCAACCAGGACTGTCTCCGTCCCATGGCCAGGGCGGAAACCTGACTGGAAAGGGTCCAGGCCGGCTGTGTCATCCAAAAATTATTGCAATTGTCCCAGTACAGCCCGCTCTATCATTTTGCCTAAAAATGGAAGGTTAGAGACAGGACGATAATATTTAAACTGTAATGTTTAGTCATATAATGATCTGATCATGATGCTCAATATATCCCATATGCATGGGGGTATTGGAGTAACGATACAAAAGGTTTGCTAGGGTAGACCCTCTTTCATTCACTCAGCCCCCCCCCCCCCAATCTCCCAAATCAAAATCCTGGCTACGGGTTTGGATCTAGACTAAACTTGGCACGAATACTCAATATGCCCAAATGTGAACACTGGTAGATTTTGGAGGAAATGGATTTTGATATTTGGGAGCTGTAGATTTTTGATATTTGGGAGTTGTAGTTGCTGGGATTTATAATTCACTTACAAACGAAGAGCATTCTGAACCCACCAACAATAGGATTGGACCAAACTTCCCCAACAAAACCCCCCTGCCTTGAAGGGACTTGCTGGTGTAAGCCTCCCTCCAGCCTCGCATCTCTCCCTCGCCCACACATGCATACCATACTGCCATGCGCCAAGCATGCCTGCTCTCTCCTCCCCCGCTTGGAGTCTCATAAACAGCCCTCCCTTTGGCTGAGAGGCTGGCCAATCACAGTGGAGGAGAGCATTTGGTGGCAGGATTCGCTGGCTGTTTCCAAAAGGGAAGAGATGGACAGCGGGAGAGATCTTCAGCCTTCTCTGCTGAAGAACATCAGAAATATATGTTTTCTGATGGCCTCTGGTGACCCCTCTGAAACCCCCTTGCGGCCACTCCAATTATTATAATTGTATATTATTATATTATATTATTATATGTTATAATTGTATATTATTATATTATATTAATATAATTGTATATTAAAACACCCCTGACAGATGGCCATCCATTCTTAGTAATAATAATATTATATATAATAATAATAGTTTTAAACTGCTGGGCCAGGAAGACGTTTAGCTGGGTTAAGACAAGCCATTTTAAAGCGTTTTAAAGACTGGATTCCAGGAAGTGCTGACTCTATTCTGACTTCGGATTGTTTTTGGATGGACATCTCATTCTGACTTAATCTTTTGCTTTTGGAAGTGCTATGGACTTGGGACAGTTTTTTTGCGAACACTTTTCCTTGCTTCCACCTTGTTTACTTGTGTTTTCTAACCCTGTGATTTGGAAGCAGTTTGCTTGAACGTTCTGTTATCCCAGATTATTTCCCAGGATAAATCAGATTATTTGCTAAATTACGTTTTTTGCACAGCAATTTGCTACAGTCTTTAAGTTCTTGATAGATACACTGTTTTAAGTGCTTCTAGCTATTTTTGTTGTTATAATAATAATATAATATATAATATAATATAATAATATGCAATAATAATAATATAATATAATATAATATACAATAATATAATATAATAATATAAAATAATATAATATAATATAGTTGTTGTTTGTTTTATCACACCAACAGTCAACAACAGAGGGAGAGGGAAGCTTCAGAAGTTCCCCCTGTCCTGTTTGGGGTTTTTTTTTTCGCATATTGCGCAATCGCGTCTGCCATTAACGAATCGATTCGTATATTTATGAAATTTCGTAAATATCGAAATTTTGAAATCTGAAATTTCGGAAATCTTCTCAGATTAGAAACGTGGGCGCCCCTAGAAACAAAACGAGTTTAGAACCAATTTTTTTCTTGATCAACCAAGCATAGTGAAGAGGTGTACATATACTTCCTTGCATTCAATATATTTGTTGAAATGACAAGACCTGAAAGGGCATGATATTTTTAAGGACACATACTGAGGAGAGCTGTACCTGATTTATCAACAGCTTAACTTTCCTTCACTGAGCTCCAGTTGTAATACTTTCAGCTTTGAATACTCATTCTTTGCACTGCCTATGCAGCTTCAAGGCAAATCTTATTCAGGATAGCTAGGAAAATTTTGAAGCATTGATAAGCAGATGAGGGAAGGAAGGAAAGTAGGCAGGCAGGCCAAAAAGAAAGAAGGCAAAGCAATGCCTGAGGATGAATGGTAGGAAAAATACTGTGTTTCCCATAGAGTTGTGAAGGTTTGGCGTGCACCAGGAGCACATGAACAGATTATCAGGCCTCTTCTACATTGCCATATAATCCAGATTAAAGATAAAGGCAAAGGTTTTCCCCTGACATTAAGTCTAGTTGTGTCCGACGCTAGGGGGTTGGGGTCATCTCCATTTCTAAGCTGAAGAGCCGGCATTGTCAATAGACACTTCCATGGCTGGCATGACTGCATGGAGCGCAGTTTACCTTCCTACCTATTGATCTACCCACATTTGCATGTTTTTGAACTGCTAGGTTGGCAGAAGCTGGGGCTAACAGTGGGAGCTCACCCTGCTGCCAGATTCGAACTGCTGACCTTTTGATCAGCAAGTTCAGCAGCTCAGCAGTTTAACCCGCTGGCATGACTGCATGGAGCGCAGTTTACCTTCCTACCTATTGATCTACTCACATTTGCATGTTTTTGAACTGCTAACAGTGGGGCTAACAGTGGGAGCTCACCCTGCTGCCAGATTCGAACCGCTGACCTTTTGATCAGCAAGTTCAGCAGCTCAGCAGTTTAACCCACTGCACCACCGGAGGCTCCATAATCCAGATTATTAAAGTATATAATCCACATTATTTGCATTGAACTGGATTATATGAGTCCACACTGCCACATAATCCAAAGCAGATAATCTGGATTTTATATAGCAGTGTAGAAGTTACCCAAGAGGGCCAACATTGGAAAATGATTAGCCTCCCGATAAAGAACCTGTCACCTTCTAGCTCACCTGGGGTATCTGGTGGGTGGAAATATGCCAGCCTCACCCCTGGAATCGATGCCAATAGCATTGCCTCACTTCCTTTCGATCAGTGCAAGAAATCTGGCTTGGGCACACCTCTTGGATCATGCCACGGAGTTTCTGTGGGGTTCACAGAAACTGCATGGCATTGGGCTGAGTCCCACTGCAATAGTTGGGAATGGCGGTGTCTGATCAGGGACGCAGGAAGTTGCCCCATCTTTATGGTGAAGATGGGAAGCCAACCTGGACCCAGTCTTTGTGCATAGATTGGCAGGCCCAATCTGGTAAATCTACTATCTCATTTGCTGGGCACGGAAAAGCCAGCAATTTAAATGGATAGATCATGGCCAGACATGGACAATGGGATGGAGACCTTAGGAATTTAGTAAGCTGCCTTACGTTGAATCTGTCCTTTGGTTTCTCTGTCCCAGAACTACAAGATACACAACTACATCCTTGTTGCAACAGCTCTACCAGCTGCCAATCCATTTCTGGCTAGAGGTTAAAGAGCTGCTGATGATATATATGGCTTCTGAGATCTACAAATAGT
The DNA here is from genome assembly GCF_025583915.1 of Anolis sagrei ordinatus. Classification (NCBI taxonomy): domain Eukaryota; kingdom Metazoa; phylum Chordata; class Lepidosauria; order Squamata; family Anolidae; genus Anolis; species Anolis sagrei. Next base: position 24,202,648 of record NW_026847882.1, read on the forward strand.
GGTAGGGGTGGGGGAGACATTGATATGATCTGAGATGGATTTGGGGAGCTGATATTGTAGGATGACCCCAGTTTACAGGACCTGATGACTGTATCTTGGAGGTCTTTCCTCCGTAGAGTTGCCATAAGTCAAAGCCAACTCGACAGCAGTGAGCAGTCATTGGTTATTTTGGGTCACTTAACAATAGCAATAATAATAATTTTCAGAATTTGGGATCTGGACACTTTGGGAATCTTCAGGGCAGCAAATTGGGTTCATGTCCAGATGTAGCCACACTCTGTCCATCTCTGACTTGGAGATGGGAAAGACTGAGTAAGACTATTTTAAATGATTCAATGGCCCATTCTCCCTGTTGATGTTTATACATTCAGTTGCTTCCAACTCTTCGTGACTTCCTGGCCCAGCCCAAGCCAGAGCTCCCTGTCTGCTGTCGCCACCCCCAGTTCCTTTAAGGTCAAGCCAGTGATGTCAAAGATGACCTCCACCCACCTTGCTCTTGGTCGGCCCCTCTTCCTTTTTTCGTTCCATTTTCTGCAGCATCATTGTTTTCTCTAAGCTTTCCTGTCTTCTCATTATGTGGCCAAAGGACTTCATCTTTCATCCTTCCCTTCAGTGAGCAGTTGGAGGATGGACTGGTTAGATCTTCTTGGTTAGCTTTATTTCCTGGAGGATGGACTGGTTAGATCTTCTTGTGGTCAAAGGCACTCCCAGGATTTTCCTCCAGCACCACAGTTCAAAAGCGGCTATCTTCCTTTGCTCAGCCTTCCTTACGGTCCAGCTCTCGCATCCATAGATTGCTATGGGAAATACCATTGCTTTAACTATGCAGATCTTCATTGTCAGTGTGATATCTCTACTCTTCACTCTTTTATCGAGATTGAACCTTGCTCTCCTCCCAAGAAGGAAACGTCTTCTGATGTCCTGGCTGCAGTCCGCGTCTGCGGTAATCTTCGGTCCTAGAAATGCAAAGTCTGTCACTGCCTCCATGTTTTTTCCATCTATTTGCCAGTTATCAATCAGTCTTGTTGCCATCATCTTGGTGTTTTTGATGTTGAACTGCAACCCAGTCTCCATGAAAGAACACATAAATCGCCATCCTTGTACCCCAGAGTGTTTTAGTGATGTAATTGATCACTGTATTGTCGAAGGCTTTCATTGTTGTAGGGTTTTTCGGGCTATATGGCCATGTTCTAGAGCAGTGGTTCTCAACCTTCCTAATGCCGTGACCTCTTAATACAGTCCCTCATGTTGTGGTGACCCCCAACCATAATATTGTTTTTGTTGCTACTTCATTTTACTACTGTTATAAATCATAATGTAAATATCTGATATGCAGGATGCATTTTCATTCGCTGGACCAAACTGGGCACAAATACCCAATAGGGTTGGGGGAGGATTGATTTTGTAATTTGGGAGTTGTAGTTGCTGGGATTTATAGTTCACTTATAACCAAAGAGCATTTTGAACTCCACCAGCGATGGATTTGAACCAAACTTGGCTCCCATGACCAATGGAAAACACTGGAAGGGTTTGATGGGCATTGACCTTGAGTTTGGGAGTTGTAGTTCACCTATATCCAGAGAGCACTGTGGACTCATGCAATGATGGATCTGGACCAAACTTGGCATGAATACTCAATATGCCCAAATGTGAACACTGGTGGAATTTGGGGGAAATAGATCTTGACATTTGAGAGTTGTAGTTGCTGGGATTTATAGTTCATTACAATCAAAGAACATTCTGAACACTGCCAACAATAGAATTAGCTTAAACTTCCCACATGGAATCCCCATGACTATCAGAAAATACTGTGTTTTCTTATGGTCTTTGGTGACCCCTCTGACACCCCCTCGCGACACTCTCAGGGGTCCCGACCCCCAAGTTGAGAAACACTGTTCTAGAGGCATTATCTCCTGACGTTTCACCTGGATCTATGGCAAGCATCCTCAGTAGCTTTTTGGTGTGGCTTGTTAGTGCCTGGGGAACAACAAAAGATTCCCCCAAGCACTAACAAGCCACACCAAAAAACTGCCAGGCCAACAAATGCTAATCAAGGTGGTCAGTTGAAACATTCACACCTAGCTCCAGCAATCAAGAGTTCTTTGTCCCACCCTGGTCATTCCACAGATATATAAACCCAATTTTCCTAGTTCCAACAGACCTCACTACCTCTGAGGATGCTTACCATAGATGCAGGCGAAATGCCAGGAGAGAATGCCTCTAGAACATGGCCATATAGCCCAAAACAACCTTCAACAACCTAATTGATTACTATTATGGCAAAAGTTGTTTTGTTTTCCAGGTATGAGGGTATCAGGGAGGCCAGCTATGGACCCCTAAAGTCCAATGAGAAGGCAAAGCTGGCCTCCCAGGCTAAATAAGTTTACCTATTACTGACTCTACCTCTTTTTTTTTATTGATTTGTGGCATCTCCTCCTCCTCCTTTTTCATGTAAAGTGCAACTTTGGTCTGTTTCTGGTTGCCACAAGAAACATGGAGCCCTTTGCTCTTGTGGCCTTGCTGCTGGCAACGCTTTCAAAAGCCTGTTTCGAAGGACAGAGGATTAATCTTGCTCCGGCCAAAACAGCTGCCTCTCACAAATGAGCTTAACTTCTGCTTTCCTGCTGGGATAGAAACGTGATACTTTGGAACAAGATCCCTGGAAGGAGTTTGCTAAGATCCTAGAACGGTGGGAGAGGGGAGGCCTAATTCATATCAGTCAGACTGTGCTATTAAGGTGCATATAGAGTTGGTAATGAGGTGGGTTGGATTGCAAAGGTCAATTGAAACAAAGCAGTCCAGAGAGCACAATGATAGATGTGGACCAGACTTGGCACAAATGCTCAAATGTGGACACCGGAGTTTGGGGAGTTTGGGGAAAATAGATCTTGACATTTAGGAGTTTTAGTTGCTGGGATTTATAGTTCACCTAAAACAAAGGAGCACTTTGAGCCCCACCAATGATAGAATTGGGCCAATTCTATCGATGCCTTGAAGGGAATCTCTGGCACAAGCCTCCCTCCAGCCTCACACGCTCTCCCACACTTGCACATGCTCACCATGTTTCCATGCGCCAAGCTCACCTGCTCTCCCCTCCCTGCTTGGAGTCTCAGAAACAGCCCTTCCCTTATTTATTTATTATTTATTTCTCGCACTTCTACCCAACCCTTCTCAACCCCCGAGGGGGGACTCAGGGCAGCTTKCAAAAGGCACAATTCGATGCCAACACAAACAGTAAGATAAAAATAAAACATATATAAACAGTAATTAAAACAATTAAAAACAATCCATTATACATCATAATCAATAAAACCAATCTAGGGCTCAACGTTTGCCATCTCAGAGTCCATAAATTCATTCCACATTGTCAAAARCATCAATTCTAGTCGTCGCTTGTCCTTTGTCTATCTACCAGATTACCCAAAAGCCTGGTCCCATATCCATGTTTTTAATTTCCTTCTAAAAGCGAGGAGGGATGTCAATGACCTAATTTCCCTGGAGAGTGAATTCACAGGTGAGGGGCCACCACCGAGAAGTCCCTGCTCCTRATCCCCACCAACCTCGCTTGTGATAGAGGTGGGGCCGAGAGCAGGGCCTCCCCAGAAGATCTTAAACTCCGAGGTGGAACGTAGAAGGAGATGCATTCGGACAGATACGTTGGGCCGGAACTGTATYGGGTTTTGTAGGTCAAAACCAGCACTTTGAATTGTGCTCGGAACTGGATCGGCAGCCAGTGGAGCTGACATAACAGAGGCCAGCCAATCACCGCAGAGGAGGGCTTTTGGTGRCTGTTTCCAAAAAGGAAGAGGACAGGTGGAGAGATCTTCAGCCTTCTCTTCCAAAGGGGTTCCTAAGACCATCAGAAATATGTTTCTAATAGTCTTGACCGTCAGAAACACTGATTTAGAAAATGCAGAGCAATTTTTCACGTATGAATAAAGGAAACTATGGGTGCTGGTCCCGCAGATATGGGAACCATGTTGTACTATAATTAACACATGCAAAAAGTTTGTATTAAAATCAAATTACAGTGCCATCAAACTGTCAGTAATTTTGAAATCAGTTTGTCAGGAGCATTAAAATAATTTGAACTACCTCTCCAGGAAGGGCGTTCTGGAGGCAGAGTAGCCTCTGGTAAGGCCATGAGAAATGGTGCTTGGTGTCAGGTTGCTCTGCGAGACTGTATCCATAGATTCGCACCACAATCCCTGCTATTGGGTGGTTGTAGGTTTTTTCAGGCTGTATGGCCATGGTCTAGAGGCAATCTCTCCTGACGTTTCGCCTGCATCTATGGCAAGCATCCTCAAAGGTATTGAGGTCTGTTGGAACTAGAAAAAAGGGTTTATATATCTGTGGAATGACCAGGGTGAGACAAAGGACTCTTTTCTGCTGGAGCTAGGTGTGAATGTTTCAACTGACCACCTTGATTAGCATACAATGGGCTGACTGTCCCTGGAGCAAACAGTGACAAATGCAAGATACTCCACTTAGGCAGAAAAAACGAAATGCAAAGATACAGAATGGGGGACACCTGGCTTGAGAGCAGTACGTGTGAAAAAGATCTTGGGAGTCCTCGTGGACAGCAAGTTAAACATGAGCCAACAATGTGATGTGGCAGCAAAAAAAGCCAATGGGATTTTGGCCTGCATCAATAGAAGCATAGTGTCTAGGTCCAGGGAAGTAATGCTATTATTACTATCATCATTATTGTTTATACCCCACCTTTTCTCTTTAAAATAGACTCAAAGTGGCTCACGGTAAAACCAATATAATATGGATGACATCTTGTTAGCGATATATATCTACATAAGTCATGATATGCAGTTATTCTGCCCAGTATAACAGATATATTCTGCTGAGTTGGAGTTTAACACACAACAGCCTTGTGCATTTTGTTTGCACATTGCACTAGTACATTGCACATGGCATTGGTGCATTGCAAAATGGCTACATTTCACAAGACATGCCAGTAACTGGCACCAATCACCAATATGTCTTGTTCAGTATTGCTATTTCACATGAAGGCTGCATATTTCTGGTGCAGCATTGTTTCCGCATGCAGATACTTACGCTATTATCATCATCATTTCCTTATAACCCGCTTTTCTCTCTTGATCAAGACTTAAAGTAGTTTCGGGTCATTTCAACTCTCATTAAGAAATGCTTTAAGACAGAGAGAATAAAGCTGAATATAATTTTATTGTTGTTCTTGTTGACCCAAAGTTACACCAAGATGATGTTGATTGCAGGCAATGCTTGATATCATGTACTAGTTTAAACAAATCTTGCAAGAGTAGCTGTATTTCATATGAGTCCTCATTTAATCCTAACTTTTAGGTAATTTCTGTTGTTATTGAATATAATTTGATCTTCCAAAAAATTAAAAAAGCATAATCAGTGGCATAATTAATTTAAACATCCTTGCTTCTCGTATCAATCTTAATTTTGTGGTGGGTAGGTGCCTTCAGGTTGCTTGTTGACATACATCCTCTGCATGAATGGCAGGAATATGAGAGATTTTGGGATTGAAGGAAGGTGATGTCATGAGAAGGGGGACTGAATTATTATTTCAGGTCCAGTGTCTCTAGATCAGTGTTTTTCAACCTGGGGGTCGGGACCCCTAGGGAGGTCACGAGGATGTTTCAGAGGGTTTGCCAAAGACCATTCGAAAACATATATTTCTGATGGTCTTAGAAACCTTGGTTGGCCTCTCAGCCAAGGGGAGGACTGTTTCGGAGACTCCAAGCAGGAAGGCCAGAGCAGGCACTTTTGGCGCATGACAATGTGGTGCAAATGTGCCAGCGAGGGAAAGCATGCGAGGCGAGAGGGAAGTTCGCTCCAGCTAGTCCCTTCAAGGCATCGAGGTTCTGTGTGGGAAGTTTGGCCCAATTCTACCATTGGTGGGGTTCAGACTTATCTTTTGTTGTAGGTGAACTATAAATCCCAGCAACTACAACTCCCAAATGTCATGGTCTATGCCCATCAAAACTTTCCAGTATGTTCTGTTGGTCATGGGAGTTCTGTGTGCCAAGTTTGGTTCAATTCTATCATTGATGGGGTTCAGAATTCTCTTTGATTGTAGATGAACTATAAATCCCAGCAATTGCAACTCCCAAATGTCATAGAATCATAGAATCCAAGAGTTGGAAGAGACCTCATGGGCCATCCAGTCCAACCCCATTCTGCCAAATCACCCCTGACAGATGGCCATCCAGCCTCTGTTTAAAAGCTTCCAAAGAAGGAGCCTCCACCACACTCTGGGGCAGAGAGTTCCACTGTTGAACGGCTCTCACAGTCAGGAAGTTCTTCCTCATGTTCAGATGGAATCTCCTCTCTTGTAGTTTGAAGCCATTGTTCCGTCCTAGTCTCCAAGGAAGCAGAAAACAAGTTTGCTCCCTCCTCCCTGTGGCTTCCTCTCACATATTTATACATGGCTATCATATCTCCTCTCAGCCTTCTCTTCTTCAGGCTAAACATGCCCAGCTCCTTAAGCCGCTCCTCATAGGGCTTGTTCTCCAGACCCTTGATCATTTTAGTTGCCCTTCTCTGGACACATTCCACCTTGTCAATATCTCTCTTGAATTGGGTGCCCAGAATTGGACACAGTGTTATTCCAGGTGTGGTCTAACCAGAGCAGAATAGAGGGGTAGCAATACTTCCCTAGATCTTGACACTATGATCCTATTGATGAAGGCCAAAATCCCATTGGCTTTTTTTGCCGCCACATCACATTGTTGGCTCATGTTTAACTTGTTGTCCACGAGAACTCCAAGATCTTTTTCACAAGTACTGCTTTCAAGCCAGGCGTCCCCCATTCTGTAACTTTGCATCTCGTTTTTTCTGCCTAAGACGTTTCTGTCAAGGTCTATTTCTCCAAAACTCCACCAGTGTTCCTATTTGGGCATGTTGAGTATTTGTGCCAAGTTTGGTCGGGATCTATCATTGTTTGAGTCCACAATGCTCTCGATGTAGGTGAAGTACAACTCCAGAACTCAAGGTCAGTGCCCACCAAACCCTTGCAGTATTTTCTGTTGGACGTGGGAGTTCTGTGTACCAAGTGTGGTTCAATTCCATCACTGGTGGAGTTCAGAATACTCTTTAATTGTAGGTGAACTATAAATTCCAGCAACTACAATTCCCAAATAACAAAATCAGTCCCCTCCCCCAACCCCATCCATATTTAAATTGGGGTGTATCCGGTCTCTGTGCCAAATTTGGTCCTGTTAGTGAAAATACATCCTGCATATCAGACATTTACATTATGATTCATAATAGTAGCAAAATCACAGTTATGAAGTAGCAACAAAAATAAATTTATGGTTGGGGGTCACCACAGCACGAGGAACTACATTAAGGGATCGCGGCGTTACACTGCTCTAGATAAATAACCAGTCTCTCTGGCAGCCATACTACTGAAGCTAGCCCAGTGCAAGTACGGTTGCCACAGCTATGTGCAATGCAAATGCATGGAAACTCACCGTCGCTGCAATAGAAACTTATTGGAGTCATGTGTGTGGATGCCAAAGAGGACACAATGTTGGGTTGGCCCTGTAAGTGCAAAGAGATATACACACACTCTCTCCATCATCCCTGCCTGTGCTTTATTCGGAGTGAAGTAACGCATTGAACCCCAAGGGCAGTTCATTGATAGCCACAGCCATTTGGCTTTTACCGGCTCTTCAAGTTCAGGGGACCAGACCCTTGTTCTCTCTTCACTTACATAGGGAAGAAAAACTACAAATACAGATATGAGAGGAGAACAGAAGTTAGTGACAAAAAATTCTTTTGTTTTTGTATTTGTTGTTACTTTATTAAGAAAAGGCTTGGAGGTACAGATTGAGTATTCTTTATCTGGAAACACTCCAAAATTGTCCACATTTTCAGTGGGAGTGTGGGTGCATCTACACATTACAGTTAATACAATTTGGTAGCACTTTAACTGCCCTGGTTTATGCTGTATAATCCTGGATTTGTAGTTTTGTGCGGCACAAGCGCTTTTCGGCAGAGAAGTTTCAAGACCTTGTAATACTACAACTCCATAACAGTTTGCTCTGATATCTAAAGTGGTGTCAAACCCTTCATATCACAATATATATGTACTAGCCGTGCCCTGCCACACGTTGCTGTGGCCCACATGGGGGTTCCGTGTGGGAGGTTTGGCCCAATTCTATCGTCGGTGGGGGTTCAGAATGCTATGTGATTGTAAGTGAACTATAAATCCCAGCAACTACAACTCCCAAATGTCAAGATTCTATTTTCCCCAAACTCCACCAGTGTTCAAATTTGGGTATATTGAGTATTCGTGTAGTGTTTGATCCAGATTCATCATTGTTTGAGTCCACAGTGATCTCGGGATGTAGGTGAACTACAATTCCAAAACCAAAAGACACTGCCCACCAAACCCTTCCAGTATTTTCTGTTGATCATGGGAGAACTGTGTACCAAGTTTGGTTCAATTCCATCATTGGTGGGGTTCAGAATGCTCTTTGATTGTAGGTGAACTTTAAATCCCAGCAACTACAACTCCCAAATGACAAAACCAATTTTTTGAGTGAAGGACATACATTGGGTTGTTAGGTGTATTGTGTCCAAGTTTGGTTCCATTTTGTCCAGTGGTTTTTGAGTTCTGTTAATTCCTCAAACGAACATTTTTATTTATATAGATTCAGTAACACTTGATGGTTCAATGTACACAGTTTTTTTTTCTCTTACAAGCATAGTAGTATCCAAAACAGGCATCTCCAATGCTGAAGTGTATATACTTAGGCAATCCCTTGTAGCCCGAGGATGATGGTCCTCCAAGTGTAGTGTCTTGGTGGTGTCTTGGTGGTGGGTCCGTAGGCAGCTATGGAGGCCTATTCTTGACCCACATATTCTCCCTAAGTGAGGACATCGTTTCAAACGGTCCCGGTCAGGTTTGGCTTGACACGCCTTCCTCTTGGCACATTTCTCCCTTTTGCTCTACATTTGTACCGCTTTGAATTCTGCAGCACTACTAGTCACAGCTGACCTCCAGTTAGAGCACTCGAGGGCCAGGGCTTCCCAGTTCTCGGTGTCTATGCCACAGTTTTAAAGATTGACTTTAAACCAATCTTTCAGTCTTTTCCTGTCCACCAGTGTTAAGTTTCCCGTTATTGAGTTGGAAGGATAGTAACTGCTTTGGAAGACCGTCATCGGGCATTTGGACAATGTGGCCAGTCCAGTGGAGTTGATAACGTAGGAGCATTACTTCAGTACTGGTGGTCTTTGCTTCTTCCAGCATGCTGACATTCGTCTGCCTGTCTTCCCAAGAGATTTGCAGGATTTTTTTGGAGGCAACCCTGATGGAATCATTCCGGGAGTTCAGTGTGACGTCTTTAGACAGTCCACATGTCACTGGCGTTGAGCACGGTTGGGAGGACAATAGCTTTATAAACAAGCACCAAGTGTTTGAGGACCTACAGATGTCCCGGTCCTCAAACACTCAGAAAAATGCTGCACTCGCAAAGTTCAGGTGGTGTTGTATTTCAGTGTCAGTGTTGACTTTTGTGGAGAAGTGGCTGCCAAGGGAGCAGAAATAGTCAACATTTTCTAATGTTACACCATTAAGCTGTATTTCTGGCATTGTAGAGAGATTGGCTGGTGACTGCTGTAAGAGCAAGTTGGTTTTCCAATGCTCAATGAGAGGCCAAGCTTTTCATATGCTTATGCAAAGGTGTTTAGAGTGGCTTGTAAGTCTTATTCTGAATGCTCACAGATGATGTTGTCATCAGCATATTGGAGTTCTATAACAGATGTTGTTGTGACCTTGGTTTTGGCTTTCAGTCTGCTGAGGTTAAATAGCTTGCCATCTGTCTGATTTCCACTCCGGTGAGAAGCTTCCCATCAACAAGATGAAGTACTGTATTGATGAAGATGGAAAATAAGGTTGGGACAATAACAACACATCCCTCTTTGACAAAAACAGGCATCCCCAAGGGTGAAGTACATGTAACAAGGAGAGGAACTGTTCAGATCTCCTGGGAAGGGGATTCCAGCTATTAATAGAAAAGTAGCTGGAGACTAAACCTAAAGTAGCAAGAGTCTAAACAATAAAACCTAATGTTTCGTCTGCTGTCACAGAAAGAGACGCTGTTAACAGCCTGAGACCACAATGTGGCTTTTCCCAGACATCTGTTGCAGAATAGAGGAGCCACTGGCTGGACTCAGGTGACAGCATTGGTTCAATAATGACAATGTTTCCTTTGCATCAGACAACCCTAAGATTAGTAGGAAGGAAGGGAGTCTTTCTTCCATTCTTCCCTTCCACCCTTGCAAAATGAACTCACTCAAAACCAAGCCAGGGGGTTTAGCATGCCTAGGGGAGGTGCATCTGAGCACCAGAAGGGCATCTATACAACCCCATTATAACAGTGCAGTCCCATTTTTACTGGCATGGCTCTGTCCCTAGGATTTGTCCTTTGGGAAGGTGTTTGAGAACTGGGTTGCTGCGTGTTTTTCAGGCTATGTTCCAGCAGCATTTTCTCCTAAAGTTTTGCCTGTATCTGTGGCTGGCATCTTCAGAGGTTCTGTTGATAGCAAAGCAAGTGGAGCGTATATCTGTGGAATGTCCAGGGTGGGAGAAAGGGCCCTTGTCTGTTTAAAGCAAATGTGAATGATGTCATTAGCAAGCTTGAAAAGCATTGAGCAGCCATGAAGCTGCAAAGTCAATCAGAGAGGGTATTGGCTTAGAGGTAGCCTGGCCCCTGTTGCCTGGAGGCAGAGGCGGCCCTAGGTAATTTTCAACGGTAAGCAAACAGTATTTTGGCGCTCCCCCCCCCCAACCAATCACTGATATATATTTTCTGTTCGTCGTGGGAGTTCTGTGTGCCATATTTGGTTCAGTTCCATCATTGGTGGAGTTCAGAATGCTCTTTGATTGTAGGTGAACTATACATCCCAGTAACTACACTTGCCGCACTTGCTCCCTTGCCTGGCCCGCTTTGGGTCTGGAGGCATGCCTGAAGACCCCGGCGTGTGCACCAAAAGTCACCTCTTCTCCTGACTTTCTCCTCAGCCATTGGGACCAAGAGAGAGAGAGAAAGAGAGAGAGAGGTGGAGATGCCCACCTTTCCTGAAGGTAGGCGCAAAACAAAGGAGGGAGCGGAGGTGGGAGATACCTCCAGCCGGAGGGGCTCTCTCTCTCTCTCTCTGGTCCCAATGGCTGAAGAGAAAGTCAGGAGAAGAGGCAACTTTTGGTGTGCACTCTGGGGTCTTCAGACACGCCTCCGGACCTGAAGCGGGCCAGGAGCGGCGGCTCCGCCCCTTGGCCCACCCGCGGATTGGGGAGAGGAGAGGAGGCGGGTGGAGTGCCAGGGGATCGGGAAAGGGAGCCGGTCATGGGGAAGGGATCGAACGCGGAGAACGATTGAGCGCCGGCTCTGCTCGCGCACCCGGTGGCCAGGTGGAGCAGGAATGAGAGGGGCTAGGCGAGGCTCAAGGGCCCGGCTTGCCTGGCAGCGAGGCAAGAAAGCCGAGGCTCCCCCCGGACTGCTAGGGCTGTTGTGAGCTGAGGGGGCGCTCCTCAAGTGGCGGTCGAGGGGCATTTACAGAGGCGCCTCTGCGCCCCTGGCAAAAAAAAGTGTTCTGCGACCGCTTACTTCGCGTAATGGATGAGCCGCCCCTGCCTGGAGGCATCCTCTGTTTTTGAGGAGTTAACTTTTAGAACTTTTTGTGAGATATCTCTAGTAGCCAAATTGAGGAGAATGGAAGTACTATACCAGGTATGTAAATTATATCAACACCTAAAGGAAGATCACTTAAGCATGAGTGGGTCTGGATTAACCCATTCATTAATTACATTTTATTTGGCACTAGCCATCCCCTGCCATGCGTTGCTGTGGCCCAATCTGGTGATCTGAAAAATAAAGTAATGAGAAAGTGTTGGTTTCTAATATATGTAATTTCTTTATGCTTGTGGTAAACAGTACTTCTTGTTGTTTCTTTGTCAGTGTTGATGTCAGTGTCCTTCTTTGGAAGCTTTTAAACAGATTCTATGATTCTATGATAATCAAGAACTGGGTCTGAGCTACTCTTTAACACCCATCTCTTCTATGCGGTAGGGACATATCCTGCAGCACATTTTGCTGTAGTTGTTCAATGAATGTGTCATCATCGAGTCTCAGCCAATTCAAACGAGGTTGCTGTGAGTCTTCCAGGCTGTCTGGCCATGCTCCAGAAGCATGCTCTCCTGACATTTTTCCCACATCTATGGCAGGCATCCTCAGAGGTTGTGAGGTCTGTTGGAAACTAGGAAAATGGGGTTTATATATCTGTGGAATAATGTCCAGGGTGGGAGAAAGAACTCTTGTCTGTTGGCGGTAGGTATATATTTATTTATCGTGTCAGGAGCAAACCAAAGCAGTTGTATTGTATTAAAAATAGACAAACAGACAAACAAAACACAAAGTTTGCAGACTTGGTATTCTATTAAATGTCCTTTGACCAGTAGCTGGCCACTTGGAGTGCCTCTGGTGTTGCTGCAAGAAGGTCCTCCATTGTGCATGTGGCAGGGCTCAGGTTGCATTGCAGCAGGTGGTCTGTGGTTTGCTCTTCTCCACACTCGTATGTCGTGGATTCCACTTTGTAGCCCGGTAGGTGTGAATGTAGCAATTGACCACCTTGATTAGAATTTTATGGCCTAGCGGTTTTCAATGAAAATGAACAAAATCTGGCTACTAATATTAAAAAAAAAACATAACAGTAAATAGAGAACAACACTTCAAAACTAGGGGAATTCCAGACAAGAAACAATCAGGGCCGGCAAATCGCCTCCCAACAAAGGATTCCCCCAGGCAGTAAGCAGCGACCTTGAAGCTGCAAGGCAAGGCTATTCAATGCTAGTCAAGGTGGCCAATTGCAAGATTCACACCTGCTTCAAACAGATAAGAGTTCTTTCTCCCACCCTGGACATTATTCTCCAGATATATAAACCCTCCTTGTCTAGTTTCCAACAGACCTCACAACCTTGAATAGCCTTGCAGCTTCATTGAATAGTTTTGCATCTTCAAAGCCTGGCTTCTTCCTGCCTGGGGGATTCCTTGGTTGACAAATAATCTTTCTTCCACCCTGGACAATATTCTACAGATATATAAACCCTCCTTGTCTAGTTTCCACAGACCTCACAACCTTGAATAGCCTTGCAGCTTCATTGAATAGTTTTGCAGCTTCAGAGCCTGGCTTCTTCCTGCCTGGGGGATTCCTTGGTTGAGAGATATTCTTTCTCCCACCCTGGACATTCTTCTACAGATATAAACCCTCCTCGTCTAGTTTCCACGGATCTCACAACCTTGAATAGCCTTGCAGCTTCATTGAATAGTTTTGCAGCTTCAAAGCCTGGCTTCTTCCTGCCTGGGGGATTCCTTGGTTGACAGATAATCTTTCTCCCATGCTGGACATTATTCTACAGATATATAAGCCCTCCTTGTCTAGTTTCCAATAGAACTCACAACCTTGAATAGCCTTGCAGCTTTATTGAATAGTTTTGTAGCTTCAGAGCCTGGCTTCTTCCTGCCTGGGGGATTCCTTGGTTGAGAGATATTCTTTCTCCCACCCTGGACATTATTCCACAAAGATATAAACCCTCCTTGTCTAGTTCCCAACAAACCTCACAGCCTTGAATAGCCTTGCAGCTTCATTGAATAGTTTTGTAGCTTCAAAGCCTGGCTTCTTCCTGCCTGGGGGATTCCTTGGTTGAGAGACATTCTTTCTCCCACCCTGGACATTCTTCTACAGATATATAAACCCTCCTTGTCTAGTTTGCAACAGAACTCACAAACTGGAATAGCCTTGCAGCTTCATTGAATAGTTTTGCATCTTCAAAGCCTGGCTTCTTCCTGCCTGGGGGATTCCTTGGTTGAGAGATATTCTTTCTCCCACCTTGGACATTCTTCTACAGATATAAACCCTCCTCGTCTAGTTTCCACGGATCTCACAACCTTGAATAGCCTTGCAGCTTCATTGAATAGTTTTGTAGCTTCAGAGCCTGGCTTCTTCCTGCCTGGGGGATTCCTTGGTTGAGAGATATTCTTTCTCCCACCCTGGACATTATTCTACAAAGATATAAACCCTCCTTGTCTAGTTCCCAACAAACCTCACAGCCTTGAATAGCCTTGCAGCTTTATTGAATAGTTTTGTAGCTTCAAAGCCTGGCTTCTTCCTGCCTTGGGGATTCCTTGGTTGAGAGATATTCTTTCTCCCACCCTGGACATTATTCTACAGATATATAAACCCTCCTTGTCTAGTTCCCAACAAACCTCACAACCTTGAATAGCCTTGCAGCTTCATTGAATAGTTTTGCATCTTCAAAGCCTGGCTTCTTCCTGCCTGGGGGATTCCTTGGTTGAGAGATAATATTTCTCCCACCCTGGACATTATTCCACAGATTATAAACCCCACTTGCCTAGTTTCCAACAGACCTCACAGCCTGTCAGGATGTCTGCCATAGATGTGGGCGAAATGTCAGGAGAGAATGCTTCTGGAGCATAGCCAGGCAGCCCGGAAAACTCACAGTACCCCAGTGCTTCCGGCCATTAAAGCCTTTGACAACAAAATTCAACCTAGTTTGTGGCAACTGCAAAAATGAAGTTTCTGGAGTAGGTCAACTACTTTCAAAGTAAGTGCCGCACAATTAAACAGGAAATAACACTTTCAGACCAGGAACAGAAAGTGTTTCAAATGTTGATACATAGTGCAATTGCCTGAAGATGCTGGGCCCGGCCTTGTGGGCAAGGCAGCTGGAGTTGCTGCCGGCCACAGAGGCCCGCTTGCCGGGTGAGGTCATAGCTGCCTATTTTTAGAGCCGAGGTTGCGAGCCTTAATCCTCTTTGGTCAGTGCTGTCTGGGAGACCCGGGGAGAGGGGCGCAGAGCAATGCAAACAGAGCCAGCGAGGATGCCTTGCAAAGAGGAGACTGCCAACAAAAAGAGGCTCATGCAATGGACCAGGTGGGACTTCACTCCTTTTTTCTGGAGCATTCGTACCTCTCCTTCATCTCTCCAGAGCTTGCAGGGGTGTATCTACGTGGCGGAATGAATGCAAGGGTGCATCTACAGCGGACATGGGCAAACCTTAGCCCTCCAGGTGTTTTGAACTTCAATTCCCACAAGTCTCAACCTGAGGATCGGGGTCGCTAAAGACCATCAGAAAAAAACTGTATTTTCTGTTAGTCTTGGGACTTCTGTTAGTCTAGAGAAGTCATGCTACCCCTCTATTCTGCCTTGGTTAGACCACACCTGGAATATTGTGTCCAATTCTGGGCACCACAATTCAAGAGAGACATTGACAAGCTGGGATGTGTCCAGAGGAGAGCGACTCAAATGATCAAGGGTCTGGAGAATAAGCCCTATGAGCAGCAGCTTAAAGAGCTGGGCATGTTTAGCCTGAAGAAGAGAAGGCTGAGAGAAGATATGGTAGCCATGAATAAATATGTGAGAGGAAGTCACAGGGAGGAGGGAGCAAGTTTGTTTTCTGCTTCGCTGGTGCCTAGGACACGGAACAATGGCTTCAAACTATAAGAAAGGAGATTCCATCTGAACATTAGGAAGAACTTCCTGACTGTGAGAGCCGTTCAGCAGTGGAACTCTCTGCCCCGGAGTGTGGTGGAGGCTCCTTCTTTGGAAGCTTTTAAACAGAGGCTGGATTGCCATCTGTCGGTGGTGATTTGAATGCAGTGTTCCTGCTTCTTGGCAGGGGGTTGGACTGGATGGCCCATGAGGTCTCTTCCAACTCTTTGATTCTATGATTCTATAAGTCTTGCTTGAGCTATATTGTTTTTTTACCTCTCGCTGAGCACCATTACTTGCATCATTACTTCCAATAGGAATCTTGACCCAGAAAATAAATTTTGTCTCTAGTCCCTGAATTTCAAAGATTGCAGTATCTTAAAACTTCACTCAAATGCTTAAAAATACAATACTGGCCCAGAAGGAGAAGGGGAAGTTCCCAAGGAAGTGTGAACGCAATAAATACAGTAGAAGATTTCTAAATATACACAGTTTTCCATATCTTACTCTCTTCAATAAGGAGCCCCCGGTGACACAGTGGGTTAAACTACTATGCTGCTGAACTTGCTGACCAAAAGGTCACAGGTTCGAATCCAGGGAGTGGCGTGAGCTCCTGCTGTTAAGCCCAGCTTCTGCCAACCTAGCAGTTTGAAAACATGCAAATGTGAGTATATACTCGAGTATAAACCGACCCGAATATAAGCTGAGGTACCAAATTTTACCACAAAAAAACTGGGAAAAACGTATTGACTCGAGTATAAGCCGAGGGTAGGAAATGCAGCAGCTACTGGTAAATTTCAAAATAAAAATAAATACCAATAAAATTGCATTAATTGAGACATCAGTAGGTTAAATGTTTTAAATATTTACATAAAACTATAACTTAAGATTAGACTGTGGAACTCTGATTAAACCATCATTCTAACCTTCAATGTAAATGTGCTTGCATATCCTTCTAATAAAAATAGAGTAAAATAATGGAAGTGTAATAATAACAGTAATAATAGAGTAAAATAATAAATATAATCTATATAAATAAAAATGTAATGTTTGTTTGTGGGATTAACAGAACTCAAAAACCACTGGACGAATTGACACCAAATTTGGACACAAGACACCTAACAACCCAATGTATGCCCTTCACTCAAAAAAATTGATTTTGTCATTTGGGAGTTGTAGTTTGCTGGGATTTATAGTTCACATACAATCAAAGAGCATTCTGAACCCCACCAATGATGGAATTGAACCAGACTTGGCACACAGTTCTCCCATGACCAACAGAAAATACTGGGTAGGGTTTGGTGGGCAGTGTCCTTTGGTTTTGGAGTTGTAGTTCACCTACATCCAGAGATCACTGTAGACTCAAACAACGATAGATCAGGACCAAACTCTACACGAATATTCAATATATCCAAATGTGAACACTGGTGGATTTTGGGGAAAATAGAATCTTGACATTTGGGAATTGTAGTTTCTGGGATTTATAGTTCACCTACAATCACAGAGTATTCTGAACCCCACCAATGATAGAAATGGGCCAAACCTCCCACACAGAACCCCCATGTGGGCTACAGCAACGCATGGCAGGGGACGGCTAGTAAAAGTAATAAAGTAGAATGATCAATGTAACAACAACAACAATAACAATACATTTATTATGTATTTCTAACAGGGTAAAACAATAAATAACCTTGGCTCGAATATAAGCCGAGCAGAACATTTTCAGCCTCAAAAAGGGCTGAAAAACTAGGCTTGTACTCGAGTATATACAGTAGATCAATAGGTACAGCTTCTGCAGTCATGCCGGCCATATGACCTTGGAGGTGTCTACAGACAACGCCGGCTCTTTGGCTTAGAAATGGAGATGAGCACCAACCCCCAGAATCAGACATGACTGGACTTCTTGTCAGGGGAAAACCTTTACCTTTACCTTACTCTCTGCCATGCTGGAAATATGGGAATTTAATGGGGCAGGTAGGATTATTTGGGGGAGAGGGCAATGCCCTCGTTTTGCCCTCTCTTTGTCACCCCTTCTCTCCTTCCAGATGCCCTGAGGAGTTTACCACCCACTAACTCTTGACTTACTGGATTTCCTCCTCTCATAAACCCATAATCCAGGGTTTACCAGGCAGAGAGTAAAGACGAGGGAAGGGAGCAGTTCTTTGGAAGTGTGTGTTTGTTTCTGAATTCTTTTCTGCTTCTTTGCTCCTACCTTGGAGTGTCATCCGTTCCAAAGTTCAAGACTCAGTGCCTTTGGCGTGTTTTTTTTTTTATTGCAGTTGACGTTCCTGCCCTCCTACTTTCGTCTGAAAGAGTACATTCTTCCAAAGGGGGGTGAGAATCAGTGGAATTTGTGGACCTTTGAGTCATTTCTGATTCATTGTGACCCCATCGCAGGGTTTTCTACAACTGAGAGTGTGTCACCCAATGGCTTTCTAACTGAGGAATCAAACCATGGTCACAAATCACTACACAATACTGGATGTGTGTCGACAGCTTCTGTAACTTTTATCTTCTTCCCTTTTCATTTACATGGGAAGTTAGAATGTCCTGGGCAAAGGTTGGAGTTCGGTGTCATCTGTATGCAGATGACACACAACTCCCTATTACTCGTTTCCACCTCACTCTAATAAAGCTTCATTAAACTAGAGAAAAAAATCCACTTAAAATCCGGTTTCTGTCTCCTGTAGAATTCTGGGATTTGTATTTTAGGGAGGAGCCTTTAACAGCCTCACTAAACTACAAACCCCAGAATTCTGCAGGAGGCAGAAACCGGATTTTAAATTGATTTTTTTTCCTAGTGTGATTAATATTGTGTCCAATTCTGGGCACCATAATTGAAGAGAAATATTGACAAGCTGGAATGTGTCCAGAGGAGGGCGACTAAAATGATCAAGGGTCTGGAGAACAAGCCCTATGAGGAGTGGCTTAAGGAGCTGGGCATATTTAGCCTTAAGAAGAGAAGACTGAAAGGAGATATGATAGAGAGGAAGTCAGAGGGAGGAGGGAGCAAGCTTGTTTTCTGCTTCCTTGGAGACTAGGATGTGGAAGAATGGCTTCAAACTATAAGAAATGAGATTCCATCTGAACATTGGGAAGAACTTCCTGGCTGTGAGAGCCGTTCAGCAGTGGAACTCTCTTGCATCTGTGGTGGAGGCTCCTTCTTTGGAAGCTTTTAAACAGAGGCTGGATGGCCATCTGTCAGGGGTGCTTTGAATGCAATATTCCTGCTTCTTAGCAAAGGGTTGGACTGGATGGCCCATGAGATCTCTTCCAACTCTAGGATTCTATGTTCCTAGAGGTTTCTTCCAACTCGATGATTCTAAGGAAGCTCCCCGAGTCCTGAACTGGTTCCTGGCACATGTGACAGTCTGGATGAGAGCTAAAACTGAAAGTTAATCCAGACAAGACAGAGGTCCTCCTGGTCAGTCATGAGGTTGATCGGAGTATAGGGTGGCAAACTCTGCTCAAC
This sequence comes from Anolis sagrei ordinatus, assembly GCF_025583915.1. NCBI lineage: Eukaryota > Metazoa > Chordata > Lepidosauria > Squamata > Anolidae > Anolis > Anolis sagrei. The sequence continues at coordinate 24,221,640 of NW_026847882.1, forward strand.
GGGGTTACACTCCCTCTGATGACACAGGTCCGCAGTTTGAGGGTCCTCCTGGACTCAGTGCTGATACTTGAAACTCAGGTGTCAGCGGTGAGCTGGAGGGCCTATGCACAACTAAAGCTTCTGCACCAACTGTGATCCTATACCTTGATAAGCTAGATCTGGCCATGGTGGTCCATGCCTTAGTTACATCCCATTTGGATTATGCAATGCCCTCTACATAAGACTGCCTCTGAAGACTGGCTCGAAAGCTTCAACTAGTACAGCGTTTCTCAACCTCGGGGTCGGGACCCCGGGGGGGGGGGTTCTGATCGTCTCAGGAACCCCTTTGGCAGAGAAGGCTGAAGATCTCTCCACATATCATTCTCTTTTTGGGAAACAGATATAAATAAAAAATATTTATATCTGTTTCCCAGATATAACAAAGATACTAACCTAAGACATAAGTATGGTATAAGCACCTACCACAGACACACAGCTATCAGTGCTTTTCTATGAACCTCACACTTCTTGCCTGTTGGTTTTGCCCCTTTTGATTCTGTTCCCAGATAATATTATATAACCAGACTTCTGCTTTGAATAACATTCCTCTTATTAATAAATTGATTAATTGACATTTGCTGCGATTGTTGTGATAAGCAAATCCTAATCTTTCCTGGAAGTTGGTCAGCGATTTCTCTTTAATGAGCATCATTCATTTGTCAGCCTTTGCAGATTCACAGATCTCCATCCAACAACTCTTCTTGCATTGGGATAATTGGTTCCTTCAATCTCTGTGCATAGATAATTTTTGCTACAATTATCATACCTTGTAATTATTTTCCATGTTTTCTTCCTAGTTGATAATTCAGTATTCCCACCAGATAAAACTCTTGATTTCATCATGATTTTAATCTTAACCACTTGTTTCTCAGTCTGGGGGTCGGGACCCCTAAGGGGGTTGTGAGGGGGTTTCAGAGGGTTGCAAAAGGCTATCAGAAAACATATTTGTGATGGTCTTAGGAACCCCTTTGGCAGAGACAGCTGAAGATCTCTCCACCTGTCCTTCTTTTCCTTTTTGGAAACAGACGGGAATCCTCCCACCAAATGCCCTCCTCTGCTGTGATTCTGAGACTCCAAGCTGGGAGGGGAGAACAGGCATGCTTGGCGCATGGCAGCGTGGTGTGCATGTGTGGGCAAGGGAGAGTGTGTGAGGTGGCAGCGAAGTTCACGTCGGCGAGTCCCTCCAAGGCATGGGGGTTCTGTGTGGGAAGTTTGGCCCAATTCTATCATTGGTGTGGTTCAGAGTGTTCTTTCCTTGTAGGTGAAATATAAATCCCAGCAACTAAAACTCCCAAATGTCAAAATATATTTTCCCCAAACTCCAGTGTTTACATTTGAGTATTCATGCCAATTTTAGTCCAGATCCATCATTGTTTAAGTCCACAGTGGTCTCTGGATGAATGCAATGAAAATAATGTTTTAGTTGGACCCGTCATGAGAGTTGTGTGTGCCAAGTTTGGTTCAATTCCTTCATTGGGGGAATTCAGAATGCTCTTCGATTGTAGGTGAACTATAAATCCCAGCAACTGCAACTCCCAAATAACAATATCAATCTCCCTCACCCAATCCCACCAGTATTCAAATTTGGACGTATTGGGTATTTGTGCCAAATTTGGTCCTGTGAATGAAAATACATCCTGCATATGAGATATTTACGTTACGATTCATACCAGTAGCAAAATCACAGTTATGAAGTAGCAACAAAAATAATGTTACGGTTGGGGGGTCACCACAACATGAGAAACTGTATTAAGGGGTCACGGCATTAGGAAGGTTGAGAAACTCTGCCTTAGAACCTGAATCTGTGTGATTAAAATGATGCCAAAGAGTGTGCCATGTTCCTTGATTCCTCCCCAAATCAAATAAGCAGAAGTTATGTAGTTTCCACGTGGGTAGCCAAACTCTGCTTTTGATGGTGCAGAACGTGAGCGGGCAACTTGTGGCCCATCAGATGTGGTTGGATGGCCACCCCATCAGCCTAGTTGACACAGCCAAAGGTGAAGAATGATGCGAGGTACAAACCCACAAGCTGCCTACCATTGCTCCCTAATTGGCACAGACTGGTTTGTGGAACTTGCCTCAGGTCTGTTTTCTTCTCTTCCCTAGCTTGGGTTATGCGTAGAGTGGGCATGACACATCTTTGTGTGGGCATGGAGTTTCTCTTTCAAGTGTTGACGTCATTCTGTAATAGGCAGGGCATAATTGCCATATGAGATGCTTACCTTCACACTTGCCCCAAACGTCTAATTTCAGCTTATAGCATATTTTTATTTGTGGTTTTTCCCGCTTTTATGAGGATCCAGCACCCCTAAATTTTTACAAAAATCGAGATCCTACTATAATGTCTCCTGGCTCAAGTCCGCAGCCCACCTTAAGAGCCGGAAGCAAAGCAGATGGCAAAGGAAAGCTATTGAGATGCTTAGGAAGAAGAAGCTTCCAGCTAACCAGCAAGCAAGGCTGCAACAATCAATTGCAATAGGGACCTGGATTGGAAATGTCATCCTCGTTGTGCCCTAATGGACGAACCCAGAGGGTGCTCACCAATGCTTCCTCTTCATCCTGGAAAGAAGTGACAAGTGGAGTGCCGCAGGGTTCTGTCCTGGGCCCGGTCCTGTTCAACATCTTTATTAATGACTTAGATGAAGGGTTAGAAGGCAGGATCATCAAGTTTGCAGACGACACCAAATTGGGAGGGATAGCCAATACTCCAGAGGACAGGAGCAGGATTCAAAACGATCTTGACAGATTAGAGAGATGGGCCAAAACTAACAAAATGAAGTTCAACAGTGACAAATGCAAGATACTCCACTTTGGCAGGAGAAACGAAATGCAAAGATACAGAATGGGGGACAATGCCTGGCTCGAGAGCAGTACGTGTGAAAAAGATCTTGGAGTCCTCGTGGACAACAAGTTAAACATGAGCCAACAATGTGATGTGGCGGCAAAAAAAGCCAATGGGATTTTGGCCTGCATCAATAGGAGTATAGTGTCTAGATCTAGGGAAGTCATGCTACCCCTCTATTCCGCTTTGGTTAGACCACACCTGGAATATTGTGTCCAATTCTGGGCACCACAATTCAAGAGAGATATTGACAAGCTGGAATGTGTCCAGAGGAGGGCGACTAAAATGATCAAGGGTCTGGAGAACAAGCCCTATGAGGAGCGGCTTAAGGAGCTGGGCATGTTTAGCATGAAGAAGAGAAGGCTGAGAGGAGATATGATAGCCATGTATAAATATGTGAGAGGAAGCCACAGGGAGGAGGGAGCAAGCTTGTTTTCTGCTTCCTTGGAGACTAGGACGCAGAACAATGGCTTCAAACTACAAGAGAGGAGATTCCATCTGAACATGAGGAAGAACTTCCTGACTGTGAGAGCTGTTCAGCAGTGGAACTCTCTGCCCTGGAGTGTGGTGGAGGCTCCTTCTTTGGAAGCTTTTAAACAGAGGCTGGATGGCCATCTGTCAGGGTGATTTGAATGCAATATTCCTGCTTCTTGGCAGGTGGTTGGACTGGATGGCTCATGAGGTCTCTTCCAACTCTTTGATTCTATGATTCTAATCAGCAACTGAACAGATCTCATTTGCCTGATGAGTCTGCTGGACGATTAAGGTGGGCTGGGAGTACGTTTCCGTCATCACACTGATTAAGGTGCAATTATAGATTCATAGTTCTAAGGTAGACATGGGCTAATTTCCTCCAAGTGTTTTGGACTTCAACTCCCACAATTCAATTGTGGGAGTTGAAGTCCAAAACACCTGGAAGGATGAAGTTTGCCCATGCCTAATCTAAGGTATGAATCTGCAAACTGCAGTACATATTCATTACTGTAGAGCAGCCTTTCTCAACATGAGAGTTAGGACCCTCATGGGGGGGACGCAAGGGGGTTTCAGAGGGGTTGCCAAAGACCATCAGAAAACAGATATTTCTGATGGTCTCAGGAACCTCTTTGGCAGAGAAGGCTGAAGATCTCTCCACCTGTCCTCTTCCTTTTTTGAAAACAGACAGCGAATCCTCCCAGCAAAAGCCTTTCTCTGCTGTGATTGGCCAACAGTGAAGGGGAGGGCTGTTTCTGAAACTCCAAGCAGGGAAGGGAGAGCAGGCGTGCTCGGTGCATGGCAGCATGATGCGCATTTGTAGGCGAGGGAGAGCGTGTGAGGCTAGAGGGGGGCTCGTGCCAGTGAGTCTCTTCAAGGCATGGGTTGTGTGTGGGAAGTTTAGCTCAATGCTATTGTTGATGGGGTTCAGAATGCTCTTTGCTTGCAGGTGAACTATAAATCCCAGCAAATAAAACTCCCAAATGTCAAGATCTGTTTGCCTCCAAATCCAACAATGTTCTCATTAGAGTATTCATGCCAATTGTGGTCCAGATACATCATTTTTTGAGTCCACTGTGCTCTCTGAATGTAGGTGAACTACAACTCCTAAACTCAAGGTCAATGCCCACCAAACCCTTTCAGCATTTTAAGTTGGTCATGGAGTTCTGTGTGCCAAATTGGGTTCAATTCCATCATTGTTGGAGTTCAGAATGCGCTTTGATTGTAATTGAACTATAAATCCCAGCAACTACAACTCCCAAATGACAAAATCAATCCCTCCCCCAAACCCACCAGTATTCAAATTTGGCCGTATTGGGTATTTGTGCCAAATTTGGTCCACTGAATGAAAATACATCCTGCATATCAGATATTTGCATGACTCATAACAGGAGCACAATTACAGTTATGAAGTAGCAACAAAAATAATGTTATGGTTGGGGGTCACCACAATAGGAGGAACTGTATTAAGGGGTCATAGCATTAGGAAGTGACTTAGGACCTTTTACTCTAGCACTTAAGACCTGGCTTTTTACTAGAGCATTCGATCTCTGTTAATTTTTAATTTTTGTATGTATGTATTTTATCTTTTACGATTTAGTTGTAAATCGCCTAGAGCATTCTCGGATGGAGGGCGATTAATAAGTAATTAAAGATTATGATGATGATAATGATGATGATGATAATGATGATGATGATGATGATGATGAGGAAGGTGGAGAACCATTGTGATAGATGCTATGACAGTAGACCTTGATGAAGTTACCCTTTGGGCAGTGGTTCTCAACCTGTGGGTCCCATGATGTTTTGGCCCACAACTCCCAGAAATCTCAGCCTGTTTACCAGCTGTTAGGATTTCTGGGAGTTGAAGGCCAAAACATCTGGGGACCCACAGATCGAGAACCCCTGCCTTTGGGACTACAACTCCTAGAATCCCTGTCTAACATGGCTATGGGGGAATATAAGAGTTGTAATACATTGTACTGTTACCTAGCACACTATAATATGACACCGAAATACAACACCGCCTGAGCTCTTGCGAGTGCAGCATTTTCCCGAATGAAGCAGAGAGTGTTTGAGGACCGGGACATCCGTAGGGATACCAAGGTGCTTGTCTATAAAGCTATTGTCCTCCCAACCCTGCTATATGCCTGCGAAACGTGGACTGTCTACAGACGTCACATGCAACTCCTGGAATGATTCCACCAGCGCTGCCTCCGGAAAATCCTACAAATCTCTTGGGAAGACAAGCGGACAAACGTCAGCGTGCTGGAAGAAGCAAAGACCACCAGCATTGAAGCAATGGTCCTCTGCCATCAACTCCGCTGGACCGGCCACGTTGTCCGGATGCCTGACCACCGTCTCCCAAAGCAGTTGCTCTACTCTGAACTCAAGAACGGAAAACGGAATGTTGGTGGGCAGGAAAAGAGATTTAAAGATGGGCTCAAAGCCAACCTTAAAAACTCTGGCATAGACACTGAGAACTGGGAAGCCCTGGCCCTTGAGCGCTCCAGCTGGAGGTCAGCTGTGACCAGCAGTGCTGCAGAATTTGAGGAGGCACGAGTGGAGGGTGAAAGAGAGAAACGTGCCAGGAGGAAGGCGCGTCAAGCCAACCCCAACCGGGACCGCCTTCCACCTGGAAACCAATGCCTTCACTGTGGGAGAAGATGCGGGTCAAGAATAGGGCTCCACAGCCACCTACAAACCCACAAAAATAGTAATCAAGGAAGACCATCTTACTCGTCCAACGAGGGATCGCCTAAATACGCTATAATATTCTTCTCTTTGGTTGCTCAGGTCTTGGATTTGAGGAGGGTCTCCATAGTTTGCTGATAGGTTGGCCAAGTTGGTCACGCCATGGCCATGCTATGCGTCCAACCTCCCAATTGCCCTTGTTCTCCCGGATGGCTGAAGTTTGAGAGAAAAATGAGAATCATTTGCGATCACGGCAATTCACAGCTCTCCTCCCTGTTTTGATTCTGTTTTCTCACTGCTCTAATTCTCCAGGAAGTCTTTTTTCTTTCTTTCACACCTTCTCTGTAACCTTTGGTTTACACTAAAATAAAAAAAAAGTCCTTTCTCTCTTTTTTTAAAGGGGTGGGGCAGGCGCTTGGTGGAACCGGCTCTGCAGGGATGGCGGTGGACAAACACATTGCTCTGTCCTGCAGAATTGCTCCGGAGGCATCCAGCCTTAGGCCTGCTGTTGTTCCAAAGCAGAGTCCTGCTGTTTGCAGGGCTTGGCAACCCATCTCGACTGCTGAGAGGTCAGGCTCTCTCTTCTACTGTCAAGAAGGATTTAGTTTTAATCTCTGGCCCGTGGACCTGGGCGGCTGCTGCCTTTGCCAAACAACAAAACAAGTCCACTGATTCTGCCATTGCTTCCTGCTAAAGTTAGGGTTCGCAGGGGTACGATTTGTATGGAGCAACCCATATTTGGGGGCCCTAAAATCTTTTTTCTCTCTCCTTGAGATGAATCTGTGTTTCTCTGTGGCTTCAAGTCACCTAGACTTAGGCCAGTATTTCTCAACCTTCCTAATGCCGCGACCCCTTAATACAGTTATTATTTATTTATTTATTTATTTGCAACATTTATATGCAGCCCTTCTCACCCCAAAGGGGACTCAGCGGCTCACAATATATATTTTCATATAATATATTATATTATTAGCATAGTACAATATCGGTATTATATATTACTATATTGCACTATACCATTATGTTGTAATATTATTAGTAATATTACATGTAATGTAAATATATAATTATAATATTACATTATTATTACTGGTATTATATTGTATTACATTATGATATTATAAATATTATATGTACATACAATATACCATATTATGTTACTAGTAAAGACAGAAGACAAGATGGAAATGTCTTCTGCTCCCCTCTGTCTTCGCTCTGGCCAGAGTAGCAGTTCTGCTCCCCTCTGTCTTCATGTTGTGGTGACCCCCAACCAAAACATTATATTCGTTACTACTTCATAACTGTAATTCTGCAACCGTTATGAATCATAATGTAAATATCTGATATGCAGGATGTATTTTCATGCACTGGACTAAATTGGCACAAATACCCAATATGGCCACGTTTGAATACTGGTTGGATTTGAGGGGATGGATTTTGTCATTTGGGAGTTGTAGTTGCTGGGATTTATAGTTCACATACAATCAAAGAGCATTCTGAACTCCACCAATGATGGAATTGAACCAAACTTGGCACACACAATTCCCATGACCAACAGAAACTACTGGAAACTTTTGGTGGGCGTTGTCCTTGAGTTTTGGAGTTGTAGTTCACCTACATTCAGAGAGTACTGTGGACTCAAACAATGATACATCTGGACCAAATTTGGCACAAACACTCAATATGCCCAATATAAACACTGGTGTTTAGGGAAAATGGACCTTGACACCTGAGAGTTTTAGTTGCTGGGATTTATAGTTCACCTACAATCAAAGAGCATTCTGAGCCCCACCAAGGATAGAATCGGGCTTATTTATTTATTTATTTATTTGTCGTGTCAGGACAACCAGTCAAATTATATTACATTTCTAACAGAACAAAGCAAACAAACAGACAAAATACAAAATTAGTGAGTTTGGTAGTTGATTAAATGTCCTTTGACCAGTATTTGGCCACTTGGAGTGCCTCTGGTGTTGCTGCAAGAAGGCCCTCCATGGTGCATGTGGCAGGGCTCAGGTGCATGTGGCAGGGCTCATTGCAGCAGGTGGTCAGTGGTTGGCTCTTCTCCACACTTGCATGTCGTGGATTCCACTTTGTAGCCCCATTTC